>FIZR01024030.1:0-10509 GCA_900060175.1 Ferrisia virgata | reverse complement strand
TGGATCCGGTATTATGGTCAACTAATAATTGAACATAGACCACTATAGGGGTCGAAGAAAAATACTTTATTAACACAAAAAACAACTAAAATTAAAATTACACTTATAACAGAAAAAGGTACGTTCTCTTCTACAGGTACCACATTGTAATGCCAAAACTAATTACTGTCATCCGATGAAATTTCGATTGGAAAGGTATAACCTCAACTGTCTATCACACTGTCAGTAATTGTCAAAGGTTTGCTCAGGCTAAGGATCTTACAAAAAAAACTAGCTGGATCCTATACGCCTAACAAAACAAAAAATCGGAATGAAACAGTATTGACTTCTATGGGTATCTACCTACCAGAAAGTTGGGACTTCGCTATATTGTTGTGTTGCAAGACCCATTCTCAAAACACGTAAGACTATTTCCGATTAAAATAGCAAACACACAATGCACGATCCGTTGTGTTAAAAAGTGGGCCGACGAATTTGGTGCTCCAAAAACAATCTTGAGTGATAATGGAGCGCAATTTAAATCGCATCTATGAAGAAACTTCTGTGACTCACATGAAATTCGAACTCGATTCACAGCCACATATACATCACAATCTAATCCAGTGGAACTGCAAATGCGAACAATGGGCACCTTAATCCGTTTGTACTGCTCAAAAAAGCACAACCATTGGCCAAAACTTATAGCAGATGTTGAAAGCGAATTAACCTAGTAGAATCAGCTGCCACTGGTGAAATACCCTATGAAGTAATGAAAAATACTCAATTCCAAGACCCACTGATGAACTGAATATTCCAGAATAAGACTACACCCAACTCATTAGATCTGGATGACGTAGTCCAAAACAGGTTAGATAAGCGTAATGCCCTGCAGCGATTATATACCCAAAAACACTCAATCTACCAAATTACAACCTGGCAATTTGGTATATGTATGCAATCATACATTGTCAAATTGAGTGGAATGAGTTGCATCCGAATTGGCTGACCGTTACCGAGGTCCATATGTTGTTTGTAGAGAAAAATGGCCAAATTACTACGAATTATATGATGCCAATGACCTCGATAAGGAAATTCACGCTAATATTCGTAGAATTAGGCTGTTCAGAGTTGAATCAAAAAATTAATTAATTAATTAATTAAATAAAATAAAAAAAACTAGGATCATAGGTTAACTATGTGTAATTCAATGATGAAACTAAAAAACTAAAAAAAAAATTTCATCTTGTAGCTTTGGTGTATGAATGTTGTGTTCACCGATTTACATGTTTCCCAGGCATACATTAAGTGCATAGATGGGCATAATCATCAGATCTGTTCAGACTATGTAGAGACGTTGAAAGATCCCGAGGCGGCCAATGGGATTCAGCCGCATATGCTGATGATGATGATCTACAACAGTCAGACAGTTTGCCTCGCTGTTGGGAATGCACCCAAATGCTCTCATCGATGGTACGACTAAGATGGTACGACTAAAACGTAACGACTGGCCAACCTGTGACGGAGTACATGATGGGACAGTGCCACAGCCAAATGAGAGAAATGGAGAAGGGGCTGAGGCAGGAACTGCAGACATTGCGACATGAGATAGCAAAAGTAACGCTTCAAAGGCAGACAGAGTGATCCACATACCAGAGGTGGCAGTTACAGTATATAAATGCTCAAGGGATCTACTCCAAAAAAATTGAAAGTGAGCCCCAAGTATAAGATCCATTTTGCCAGCCTACATCCAACTGGATCATTCGAGACCCTGGGACCAAGAAGATTTCAAACGTTGTGATCCTGGATTCTCAGGTCACCTGTAACTTGGTTAGTTTAGGATCAATAGCTAACAATAAACCCAAGAAGCTGAAGGACGGATGTACTAGAAGCCATATATCCGAAATTCTGTGGATCACAGAGTATCAGCCGGTATCTAAAATCTAAGGTTATGGATCTAGTTAATGTAGGTGTTGTGGCTCTCTGGTGTACTAAGTGTCCACTGGTGATCCTGGGCAGAGATTGGTGTCTGGTTCACATTCTGGAGGTCCGCGGAGAGGAGGTGAAGATTCGCGGCGACAAGGTGGTGCCGAGGAGACCATAGTGGCACACAGGATCCTAAAAGTTCCGGAGTTGCAGGATATGGATCTGCATAAAATTACCAGGGATGTGGATTACTCCATCTAGATCCCTTGGAGGATGTTTTATTTTTTTTATATAGTTGTTTTTGGTGTCCCCCCTCCCTCGTTCATTTGCCATACGTGGATAGGAAGTAGTAGCCTTCGTTGACAATATGATACAGAAAATCAGGCTAAAAAGTGTTTTAATGATTCAAGAAAAAAATTCTTCGTTATTTGTGGATCAGCCTGCTTGAATATTCAATTTCACGCCGGTATGTAGTAATTTTTTAAAATGATATTTGAAGCATTTATTCAATTATCCAATTTTTTGACTCGTCCGTAGCGTACCTCGTACCTATACGGTTCAAGAAAACGTATAAGTTCTCCATTTATTGTCATGCATAATACATGCCATCCATCTCGTACTCAGTTATCTCTTCCATCATATAACTTCCGCCCCTTCAAACTGACCTAACAGGCTATCAGACCACCGAAAACGATCGCATCTCGTAAACCACTGGCAATTAGTCCGGAACGCGATTATAGAAGTAAATATGCGTACGCCAGGTATTGCATCGTAATGAAGTGTCGAAACACATATTATTGGTCGTAAAAATCGCCGTAGGGTATCAGTTCCACAAGAACAAAACAAAGCATCCGAAAAAAAGAAAGAAAAAACATTACTCGAAGACTGATTCGAACAACAGGTATATATGCATTTTATTCCGAACGAGCCATTTTATTTATTTATTTTTTTTTTTCTTCATTTCTTAACGCAGGTGTACCTAATTGTATAGTACACGCGTAACAACTAACAACCTACATTATCATCACAATAGATTTCGTCTGTGGTACCAACTCGTAGTACAACGATGTTCTTCGAGCGAGATGGCATAGGACATGGGCATGGGCATGAGTATGGGATATGCGCAAATTTTTATGGTACTTACATTCTTCTTAATGCTTAATGCAATTTGTATGTTAATTCGTACCAAATTGTTTCTAGTGTACGTACAAGTCTTCGTTTGTAGTTTGCGTTCGTTTCAATGGTATACGTAGATGTAGCTATCTGGCATCTATCGTCGTACTACATTTGAAAAAGATCGTGGTAATGCTTTGCTTTTTGAGTCTAATTGTCGTGAAATAAAGCAGATTTGCAAATTGTCCATTAGGGTGGCAGCCTATTTGCAGTGCGAAAGAAATTGCCAACTTTTTCAATGTGCCACCCCCTAAAAAATATTCCTTTAGACTACAAACAGACTCCCAAAAAGTTTCAGCTCAAAAAAAAAAAAAAATTTAACCTGTGGCGACTTGATCTGGAAATTTTACAAATATTAAACGATGTATTGAAAATAGTCAAAGTTGTTTTTTTTAATGAAATTATCGTGTAAAATTATTAAAATTTAGTTAAAAATTCGTAGTAAGGTCCTTGTGTAAAATTATGGAGTATACGATTACTCCTTCGATTATATTGATATTTGTGGCAACATTGATCATTTCTGACTTTCTGAAAAACATTTCTGAAGGATTTTTTCCTGTTTGAAATGTTACAAGGAGGTGCAAAATATTGACGAAATACACGAAAGTATACCTTCTACACAAAATTAATTTCAGTACAGCTGTCTCGACATTTTTTTACATCTTTTACATAAGGCCTCGTGTAAAAAAAAAAGTAGTACTTGGTGGTACTTTGAAAAGTGCTACTCCAAGTACTCAGAAGTACTACTCAGTAGAACTTCCAAAACAGTGATTTTGTCAATTTTCAACGATTTTTTTCATATATTTTTGGCAATATTCTATCATTCAACATTTTTTTATACTCTTTCGATCAAATAAATATTATTGCTTGCAGTCAATTCAAGTCACTTACGGTTAGCATTGAAAAAGAATAGAACCATAATAGGACTTTTCGATTTGACAAGTTTGAAAAACGATTGATAAGAAAATGATATCGATTTCTATCAATTCGAGAACGGAGAGTTTGACGCTCAGTTCGATTATCGACTTATTTTTCTTATCCGATCACTGCCTTTGTGGCAGCTCAATGTTGTCAAAATTCAAAAAAATGTAATAACTGAAGTTATGTATCGATTTCTACTGATTTGAAAAAACTGAGTTTGATTATCGACTTATTTTTACTATCCTATCCCCGCACCTCCCTTCCCTGGCCGTTCAATACATTCAAAATTCCGAAAAATATACCTGAAATGGTTAAATCGATTTCCACTAATTCAAGAATGCTGAATTTGATCATCGGCCAATTTTGTTATCCGATTACCTCCCCCCCCCCCCTGCATCTCTCAATATGGTCAAAATTCAAACAAAATAAAAATACTGAAGTGACGTATAGATTTCTAGTAATTCGAGAAGACTGAGTTTCATTATGGGCTTTTTTTACCCGATCTCTGCAACCCCCCTCCCCCTTCATCTGGTCGCCCAATACAGTCAAAATTCCAAAAAATCTACCTGAAGTTGTATGTCGATTTCTACTGATTCAAAAACGCTGAGTTTGATTATCGACTTATTTTTATCATCCAATCCCTCTAACCCCCCCCCCCCTCCCGGCTAACCCGTCAATGTTTTCAAAATTCAAAAAAATTGAAATAATGAAGTAACATGTCGATGGTTACTAATTTAAGGTCGCCGAGTTTGAAAATTCACTTGTTTTTCAAATTTGTCCCATAATTGTCCCCCAACCCCCACCTGTGTAGCGACCATAGAAATGGAAAAATATTGAAATACGATTGAAACAGCCTTGTGACGTATTGATTTCTACTAATTCGACCCCGCTGAGATCGAATATCAACTTACTCACTTGATCCGAGTCTCGTGCTGCTGTAAGATGGAGCTTCGAATTGGCAAAAATTTGACAGACGGATGGTACCTAATCGAGAAAAATCAGGCTAAAAGAGACATAGGCATAAACGCACGTGTGGATATCAACACATCAAGGTATAGATGATAGTATACCTTTAGAAATACCTATATACAAGGGTAGGTCTACGTATACGAAAGACATTTTGAAAATATCAAGAAAACCCCTACTCGATTGCGTACCAAGCCCTTTACCAGAAAAAAAAAAAATATACGCATCGGTCGAGATGGCTTTATTCGTCACACAATCTGTGTGGACTAGGTAAAATCATCTTCCAACTTGTGGACTTTTTTTCGCTCATGTTTTGTAAATCACCTCCCCCCCCCCCCTCCTAATAGGAGGTAATTTTCCGCCTAAATATGTTCCAAATTGCGAGTGTCCAGCGCGGACATAATAATTGTACGATTGTGTAGCTACGTCGTCAGCTTTTCTCTACAAACGTCTATTGGTTTCATTTCGGTTTCGAGTCGATACCAAGCAGCCGTGGTTGTACTGTACACTGCACATTGTATAAGACCGCTGGTAGGTATATTGTGTACGTAGCGTACTGTACGTACGTACCTATATCTGCGTATAGTATTCAGGTGTCAAAAGTTCATTAACACGGTGCGGTAGCTGGTCGACCGATGGCGACGCTTATAAGTACATAATACGTTCGCAGCTTCATTAATATATTCGCATATACGTACTCGTATAGTATAGGTGTATATATATATATATATATATAAAGACTATAGCGTATGGCGAGGTAGAGAGAGAGAGAGAGTGAGAGAGAGAAAGACAGAGAGACGCAACGTTTAAAGAAGAAGCAGTCTTACAGAAAGAAGTACCTACAGCTACACCTTTTTGCATAGCACTTACAAGTTTCTATACAGATATACGAAATATTAGTACGAATTTTTCACGCCAATAAAACATCTCATCTGGTATACTGGTTTTTTTTTTTTTTTTTTTTTTTTTTTTTTTTTTTTTTTTTTTTTTTTTTTTTCATATATATTTATAGCTAGTGAACGTGAAATTATACCAAGGTAGCTAGGTAGATCTGTAGCTCTCTGTATCTAACCAATCTACGTATCAAGATGAACGGTCGAGTACTCAAGGCAAGGCTCAGGGATGACATTTGAAATTGGATGATTTTTTTTTTTTTTGTTCATTCTTTGTATTTATTTCGATCCGAGTATTATATTATACAAGGCATATGTTATATCAAGTATCTTTTTGTACATCATTGTATTGTTGTTATGGTCCAAGTGAGAGAATGTGCTCGATCTAATGTCAATAACGTGTTCGCTTCGTGTAATAGAGCACGTCTCTACGCGCAGCTACAGGTACATAATGCTACAATAGATTTTTCACTTTATTGATGCTGCGTATGTTTTGCCAGAAACGTATCTACTACCTACCTACACCTACCTACCTATAGGTATGTACCGTTATAGTGGAAATTATTCGCCATTCGTACATAGGTGTACCAAAGAGGTAATATGATTTCATTAACCACCATTGCCAAATTGCTATAACTGCGCACACAAATATGTGCAGATGATGGAGAAAAACTTGCATGTACATTGAAAATTACCCGATAAGTATTCGTATGTGTACATTATAGGTACCTATAGAGTACTCTTCCACTTATCGATGATACGACCATATACGAAAATCATTATCGATTGTTGAAAAAAAAAGATACGTTACTACATTGGTAAGAAAATTAACCGTGAAGAATGTGATGTATGCGAGAGAAAATGTATGTCCCTCTGTGCTGTACCAATATATACGAATATACGTTATTGTACGTAGACGTAATGTACTTTTAAACTTGATCTTCGTCGTCGATATATTTACGACGACTATGACCTACTAAAGTTGTAAAAAAAAGAGAAAAAAAAAAAAAATCACTCGATATAAAGTATTACAAAATACCTGTATAAAGCTATAGCTTGTATTTTTGGTAAACGCGTTAATGTCGATGACGTGATCCCATGCTCTAGATTTCAGCATAGGCCTAGTGTATCTTTTATAAAGTATACTCTTATATCGTTCTATCCTCATCGTACTACACCATAACGGAGGATTGGACATTGTCGTGCCGTATAACAGAGATATATATATAAGTATACTTCATTTACGTAACCAAACAGGGAAAACAGCCACAAAAACGTAAACATCTCGACTCGGACTTGGGATTATTAAGATTGCTGTACGCGACGACGTCTTTAGCTTGGCCACCGTAAAATCGAGGTTAATTTGTTGGTTTTGTGTACGTAAATGTACCTCTATAGCTGTGGTGTACTTTTCAAAGATGAAACACGATAACGTTAACGAGTGATGAGTTACTCGTGAATGCAATAACGTGTCATTTACTGGTGATTTTCCATTTTTTTTTTTCAAGAATGAGAAAAAAACCAAACTACCCGCCTGAAATGTTTTCGTATATAAAAATGAAACTCTAATAACGAGCGTAATAATGTGTAGATTTTTTTTTTATCACCGACTCATCATTAGTCACGAGTAGATATTTGGTATGGTTTAATCGATGTTATAAATTTTTATGAAGTTTCCAGTATAAGGAAAAAAAAAAGCTTCGCTTCGCCATACTTTTGAAGTCAGGTTTTCCTGTTGCCACGTTTTTTTAAATTCGTCGTAGAGGTTTTGTACGCATATGGTACACTTTTAGGCTCCTGCATTTCCTGCCACGAAAATAAATTGTCGTGGCTTGAATATAAATTTGTAAAAAACACACAGGTACACTTTGAAATACCTATAGATAGTCGACCCTTAATCTCTTCGTCATCGTCTCGTCAACGCGTTAAAATCGATGGTGAAAAAAGATTTCCATGGAAATGTATCAAGATTACCCATATTTATCGCGTTAAATCCGGAAAAGAATGGGAAAAAAATTCCTTTCGCGGGGACAGTAGTAGGGGTCCATTCGGACAGAAATGATTGAGATCCTCCCAAAAAGCACACCCTGCATATGTGTCCGAAGAAAGTTTCAAGACGCTAGCTCAATTAGGGCGACTTGTACAGGCGAGTAATTAATCGAAAACGTTGAAAAATGGTTTATTTGGACCTGTAATGGGATGGGTTAGGGATGGCGAGACAAGACCCCCAAAAGGCACATTCTGGGCACTACTGTCAACTACCTACCAAGTTTCAACCCTCTAGATGAATTAGTACAACCTGTGCAGACAAGCAATTGTCGAAATTTTTGTAAAATGGCCCAAATGGACCGATTTATTGGACTATAATCGATATAGATAGTTCATTTTTGGATATGTTATAGCTCTTTAGATTTCCTATCGATTGGCAGTGAAACTTTTTCTTTTTTCGATTTTTCAACCTCTCTTATCCCCTCCCCCAAGAATGGACCTCCTCAAATTTGGACCATGGACCGTTCAAACTTTAATAGAAAAATACAGTTGGCGAGTTTCGACGAAATTTTAAATTTAAGCAATTTTGGCCGTTATGGGGTGGAGTAATTAATTTTTTCCCTCGGGAGAACCAGATAAAAAAAAAACATATCAGACCAGACGATGTGTAATAGTTGCAGTTTCCCTTCGGAAATCCGACTAATAATGGCTGAAAGTTGAAAATTATTCTTACAGTTACAAGGGAACCTTCGACACTAAGCTCCTCTGCTGTGAACAAAACCTTGCTACATCGAAAGAGCATGTCAAAAAAGCCCAAAAATTACAATTTCAACAGCCAAAATCAATTTTTCGATTTTTGGGTGATTTTTGAGAAGGCTATAGCAGGATAAGGAAGGCGATTTGCCCTTCGGTATCGGAATTCTATTTTTTTAACGGACTATTTAGGCAGTAGTGAAAGATTATTTTTATCTCGTCGGGCGAGAGAGGCAGTTGAAAATGTACTTTACGGGGGGGGGGGGGGGGGGGGGGGGGGGGGGGGGGGGGAGCTACATTTACTTTTTTTCTCCGCTAATTTTCGATCGATTTTTCTCAAATTTTGTATAAATATGAAAGTACTTTGGAGGCAGTGTTGTGGAACTTTTTCCAATCTAAAACTTTGTGGAGACTTGTACAACCCCTTCTCTCTTTTCGATGCGGAAACACGAAAAAATTTGTAAACAAGATTAGGAGTATTTTACACCTCCCATATTTTTTTCAAATTTTTTAAAGTGGTGTCCCCTTTTAGCAGCCTTCAAAAATAGGAATATGATACTTGCAGAATAAGTGCATACTATCGATATACATACCTAGACCAAAGTTTAGGACCGTCAATTCCGCCGGTTTTCGAGGGGGGGAGGGGGTCTTTTTTTGAAAAACACATGAAAACGGTAATTGATCGATTTATGCAATTTTTTTGTATATTGTAGATTTATACAAGAGTCATCCTTGAAAGAATCCATATTACCCCTCCCCCCTCCTTCAAGACCATAATTTATGTATTAAAAAAAATTTTTTTTGATAAGCCCAATGGTCATAATTTGAAAAAACTCGAATTAAGGAGAGTCAAACAGAGCTATTATGGTTCGATTCATATCATGTAACATATTCAAAGATCATTCTCCTACGTCGATTAGAAAGGTTAATAGGGGGGGAGGGGTGCCGAGTTCCCATTTTTGACTTTGAAAAACACCGTGCCTTGCATATTTCCATCCCAAACTGAACTTGAAGCTTGGAAATTGGTGTGTAAATTTAGTAGTAGCCTTAAATGTGCCTTGTACGGGATTTAGACTTTTCAATCTCATAGCACCTCCTCTCATCGCCGAAAAAGACGTTTTGAGTTGAAGGCGTACCATAAAAAATGGCGTGTCCTCACCTGAATAGAGGATGCAGTTATGTGTCCTTAAAGTAGAGACATTTTCGAAAAAAAAAAAAAAATAGAGATGAAAAAACAATTTTTTTCTTTCCATTCCCCTACATAGTGTTTGTGTTTTATGGTCGTAAACACATCTTTCTGTTTTACTCGAAAACAATGCGTGCTAGAAAAAAATTACGTACGAGCAAAGTTGTAGAGAATGAAATTACCAGTCGATATTGTATTCTGAAATTTTTTTCAAGACCAATAATTCGCGATATAATCGAGATTTTTGTATATGTAAGCTGGTAAGATTTTGGGATTTTGTGGTTCATTCGCCTAATCATTTTTATCGTCAACTTGAAGATACGAAAATTTCAATTATATCGTCAACCGTTGACATTTGAAAAATTTTTATAGCATATTATCGATTGAAAATTTTATTCTCTACAACTTTGCTTCTGTGTACATTTTTTGTAGGATGCGCTGTTTACGAGTAAATATAGGTAGTAGGTATGGTTACCTGCATTTCACTTATATCCAACAACTTTCGGTACTCTGTTTTAAGCTAAATTTCACTTCTATTTTCATTATGCTTTCAAAATTTCAACATTTTGAACAAACTTTTAAAATAAATTTCTTTTTTAAACCTTTTTTTTTTCAGTTTTTTATTCGAGTTTTTACAGTTTTTTTTTCATCATTACTTTTACTTTCCTTTACAAAAAAAAAAAAAAAGAAAAAGAAAAACATTTCCAGTTATTATCAAAAATTAAC
>FIZR01024025.1:0-11341 GCA_900060175.1 Ferrisia virgata | reverse complement strand
TGAAATATTTTTTTTCATATAGTAGACACCAAGATATGCAATTTTCTTTATAACAATAGGAAAAAAAATAGAAATCTGAAAGACGGAGGACGTTCCTATTAAAATTAAGAGCTCATACGTGGAGAGAATTTTTTTGAGGTGTTTACCAACCAGTTTTTCAGGGTACCAAATGAAAAAAAAAATAATCGTTTTTTTTGACCCACCCTTCTGTAGGTGCCTGGAGTTTATTTGCTTTCTAACGTTACTCATCCATGATCTAAAATTGTTCCCTGAAAGTGAAAAGCATCAAAATTTTATTTTCTATTTAAGCTGTTCTTGGGGGCGGGAAATATAAAATAAATTTGAAATTAAAAAACTTTCAAAGCTGTTAAAACTTTCTGGGAGAAGTTTAATAGACACAGAGATATAGATAGGTTTAAATTTGTACGAGGTGCATCTTTTTTTATCGAGTAGGTTGGTTCGAAAGTTTGGATACGATACTGTGTGAGCCACAAAGCACCTCCCAGACGAACATAATTTCACCAGTGGGTGGATAAAACGTTTATATTTTCCACCTATTGTTATCATGCCATGCCAACAGACAGCTACCTATGATACATGAGGAAAATTCACGATGATGCGTATTTTGCTCGCATACCACATAGCCCAGCATCCTATCATACACAGGCGCATTACAATACTGCTATTGTTGGCGTCGAGAAAAACGTCGAGATACACCATTGGACTGAATTTTCCATCATTTTCACTACCCAGACCGACGACCTACGACGCTCGACTCGGCGACCTAACAAAAATGAAAAGGGGTTACGACAATCGATGCGATGCGACGAACCGTGAACTCGAAAAGAGCTTTCGCACATACCGTACGTACTACGAGTATTCGTATACATATATATCTATATATATATATATATATGTATATATTAATACTCGTGCAGTTCTCTAAGTACCTACTAAGTACTCGTATACACTGTAGTACGGTTAGGTATTGAACATATTTCGTCGAATGTTAGGGGTAAATTTTCAAATAAGTATATACGCGTATAATTAGTCCGGTATTTTATATTAAGAATACCTACCAGCCAGCGTACGTTTTATAGTGTTCCCCGAAGAATATCTTATTAATCCCGAAGCAGCCTGCGGGTAGGATGAGGTGGGTGCGGGAAACAGCTTTATTCCGACGAAAATCTTTTATGTGTTGGCTTAATCGCGAGCTTTTTAGCGAAGTTTTCAATCAACGTCAGTCATGGTTCATTTTCTATCGCGCTAAACATTACATACTATATTGCTTACCCGCGCATACAATCCATTGTACTCGGACGGATAATGATTGATCGCTTTAATTGTAGTGTCGATAAACCTGTTTTTGTAATTTCAAGACGTCCTCTTTCTCTTTCTATTCTGATTTTACCACCCTTCCCTTTCCATTCGCATTTGTGGCGCTTTTGCGGTTTTTTTCTCTTATTTCGTTATAGTGTGGTATTAAAAAAGGGGTCGAATTTACAATTCTAACGTGTTTATACGATGTATAAAAATTAGCACTGGGAGGAGGAATGAAGTGTGAGGTAATTTTTCTGTACATGTTTTGTGTAAGTATAAAAATGATTGATACAGGTAATCGAGATAGTTACAATATTAGTAGGCTCATTCTACGTCAAAACGATCCAAAGAGTAACTCGCATCTTTCGATTTTACTTATAATTGACCGAATTTTCTCATACACAACAGAAGGCTTTTTTATGGTCAATGTGTTTGCTTGTAAACGACTTTTAGGAATCTGGGAAGCACGTACAAGGACGAATGACCGCCCAAGAGACGCATCTTGGGATGAAGATTGTTCCCTTGGGGTTGATTTTTTCAAATATAAAACAATAAGCGAGAGTTGATTAAAAAAATGCTATGTTAGACAGTGTGCAATGTCCGTTTTCAACTTACGTTTTGCTTATGCTTTTGTATTTCAAAAAATCAACCCCCCAAGAGAACAATCTCCATCCAAAGGCGCGTCTTTTGAACGGTCATTCGTCCTTGCATGTGCTTTGTGGACTTGTTTGAGTCGTTTGCAAGCAAAATTTACATTCCAAAATTGCTTTTTAGCCTGGTTTTCTATGTCATATTGTCAAAGAAAACCAGGAGGCTATTACAGTCTATCGACCTACGGCGAATGAGGGGAGAACATCAACAGGATCCGTTTTAGGGTCTTGAAAGACCATTATAAACATTTTAGGCCATTTCGGGTATTAAAAATTTTTTTTTCTCCAAAGGCTAAAATCATTTACTCTGCTCGATAGCGACTAAAATCGCTCCAATTCGGTCAATTGGCTCAGTTTAGCGGCGGATTAGATATATATGAGTGGGGATGACCTTAGATCAAAATTCAGTTATGCCCAAATCTGTGGTAGAGGATGCTGGGAGGCCAAAACCACAAAAAATGTTCCCTTTTGAACCAACCGATAGAAAATCTGAAGTTGTATAACATATCCAAAAATCAACTTCCTGGGTCAATTAAGAAGGGAGATATAAGTGTTTGACCTTGAAAAAGGACTGTTTCCCCTATCCCCTCACCAAATTGACCTTGGAAATTTAAATTTGATATGTATATTTGGGAGTCTGATTGCACCCTCTCACAGTTCCTAAATGTGGTTCTTAGCCCGGTTTTTTTTCCCGAACACTAAAATCGTGTACTCTGGTCGAGAGCGACCAAAGTCGCTCAAATTAGGTCATTCGGTTCTGTTTGGCAAAGCATTGGATATATATAAGCGATATTGACCTTGGGTTAAAAATCAGTTATGCTCAAATTTGGAGAAGGGGGTGCAGAGGGGCCAGGAAACACAAAAATTGTTCCTTTTAAAGCCAATCGATAGAGAATCCAAAGTTGTATAACATATCCAAAAATCAATCCCCTGGGTCAATTAGGAAGGGAGATATGATGGTTTTTCCCTTTTTGACCATGAAAAAAAGCTGTTCCTCCCCCCCCCCTATATTCCCTCCAAATTCAGCTAAGAAGTTCATATTAGACATGCAGACTTGCAGGTCGTGTGAGTGTTTCAATTTTTGAGTTTTGACATGAATATGTCTTGGGACTGGGGGTCATTCTGTGAAAACGTTACGTTTTTGATTTTTGGACTTTATGTTAAAATGTTAACATGGAGGGAAAGTTTCATACAACTCATAATGAAAGACGAGCATGGCTGATTTTTGGACTTCGTGTGAAAATGTCTGAATTAAATATTCGATTCTTGATTTGAAGTTTTTGATCAAAAACTTATGATGAATGATGATTATAAAAAATATCTGTACTTTATGTTGAAATATTGACATGGATATGTCTTTGCAATTTATGCTGAAATATCCGGGTTTAATTTTTCAAAAAAAGAACATATCTTCCGGTATTGCACAAAAACCGAACCTAAAATGCGCGAATCATTTTTTACTCTAGATTGAAATTGTAGAAGTTATGAGAGATCAAAGATTGAGAAAAATAATCGTCTTTCCTAAATGAACGTGCGGCTGAGTCGGTCTAGAAAAATATATTTATGGTAATTTTTTCAGATTTTAAAATTGTAGCCTTCAACTTTTCAACCTTCATACCTATTTTGAAAAGTTGAACTCTCATCTCAAAAGTAAACTTTAAGCTTTTGAAATTTTGACCATCAATTCCGAACCTTCTTCGGATTTCGTATAAAACTACACTAACAGAATTATCTTGAGTAACACCAATCTCGAAATGTGAGCTTTCAAAGTTGAGCTGTTTGATGAAAAAAATCGCGATACTGACCTACCGTTGAACTAAAGGAAATTTTGTCCAGTTTATTTGCTGAATGCGTTGTTCATTTTGAATCTAACCAAATAATGTTTTATTTACTTGGTGTTTGTTATTGATGATGTGAATATTAAAACCACGTTGAATTTCGTTTAACTCTATTCTGCCCAAATTTTAATAATAGGACTTTACTATGAAGTAAAGAAATTCTATTGTGTTATCAGCCCACACAATAGTTGAGAAATTTTCATATGTACGATGTTATGGTGAGTTAACTCTATAATTATGTCAAAATGTTCAAACTTATGCTGTTGTGAAATTCAAAATACTTTTACAGTGGAAAAAAATAACCCTTTATTCTGCATATGGTGCTGCTCTCTAACAAAGAAAGTTATCAATAAATGTTCCCCAAGCGGCATCTCTGTGGTAAAAATTGCAAATAGAATGTATTTATCCTTTTAAAATAGTACCAAAGGTAGCGACATGAAGAAGCTCAATCAAAATTCAACAAGTATCTTCAGTAAGGCTGATGAAGTTTATTTATCTACGTATCCATTACCTTTATGTGGGATATGGGCTAGATGAGAAATTTATGTTTCAGTTTCAAGCTTAATCGGTTTATCAGTAGAGATGAAGATAATATTCTAGAGCATATTTTTTGATGGTACACTACATATGTAGGTAGCTATATCCAACGTAATTACACATTTCATTAAAATCCAATTCGATTGAGCCCCATTTGTTGGAGAACATTCTGACATATTTAAGGTATAAATGCACATTTCAGTGGCTCCAAAACGAAAAAATTCAAAAATTATACAAAAAATTTTTTTCTTAAAAAAACAACAGTTAGGTATTTTTATTCGAAAACGTTGGATAAATAGTTACTTTGTGTATTTTACATGAGAGACCAAAAATGGAGAGATCAAAGACGACAGATGTACACAAAGAGATCAAAGATGAGAGATTAAAACAAAGAGACCAAAGTTGAGAGATCAAAACAAAGATATCAAAAACTAGAGATCATAGATAAGATACAACAAATCAAAGATAAGAGATGAAAGACAGGGGAGATCGATACAAAGATTTTAAATACCAGATTTTAAAGACAAGAGATCAAGACGAGTGATTAGATATCAAAGATCAAAGACAATAGATCTAATACAAGAGATCAAAAATGAGAAATCAATGAAAACAGATCAAAACAAGGAGTTGAAGACATGGAATCAAATACCAGACTTCAAATATGAGGGATCAAAACAAAGAGTTCAAACGCAAGAGATCAAATACTAGATATCAAAGGTGAGTGATTAAATATCAGAGATCAATGACAAGGGATCAAAACAAAGAGGTCAAAGACTACAGATATAAACAAAGAGTTCAAAGACGAGAGATTAAAGATAAGGAGATGAGAGACAAGAAACCTAAAGCAAGAGATCAAAGACTAGTGATCCAAACAAACAAATCAAGGACAAGGACATGAGAAATCAAAGTTAAAAGATCAAAGACAAGGAGACAAGAGATAAGAGATCAAAACTAATAGTTTGAGGGTGAGAATTTGATCTATTGTTTTTAAACTTTTTAGATCTATCGTCTTTGTTCTCTTGTTATTGGTCTTCAGTATTTGATATCTCATCTTTGATATTTCTTCTCATGTCTGTAGTCTCTTACCTTTAATTCTCTTTATCCTTGATCTCTTTATTTTGATCTCTGTGTGATCAAATACCAGAAATTAAAAACATGAGATGAAAGGCCCATCAGGAAAGACAAGAAATCAAAACAATGGTATCAAAGATGAAAGATCATAACAGAGGGATCAAGGGAAAAGAGATGGACAACAGATTAAACAAAGAGTTCAAACAGCTCAAATACAAAAGATCATTGATGAAAGAACAAAAATATGAGATCAAAAACAAGAGATCAATGATGAGAGAGAGATCAAAGAAGAGCGATCAAAGACAAGACATCAAGGGTCAAAGCAAAGAGATTGAGGATTAGAAACTAAAGACCATAGACAAGGGACCAAATACCAGAGATCAAAGGTGAGAGGTCCAAACAAGGAGATCAATAAAAGTGTTCATCTTTTGAACTCCTTTTTTTTATCTCTGCTCTTTGATTGTCATTGATCTCATCTTTGATCTTTTTGTTATGATCAAATTTGACAGTTTTTCTTCATGTTTGATCCCATCTCTTGCACTTTTTACCTAAGTTTGTCACATTTTTACCAAATTTTCAATTATTTTTCATTATTTTTTGTCAATTTTCTGCTATTTTTATCCATTTTTGTGAATTTCTTACCCGATTTTCTAGGTATTTTACCTATTTTTTGGTCAATTTTTATGTGTTTGCAACATTTTTTCATGACTTTCGATTCATTTCCAGCACTTTTCAACAAATTTTCTACCAATTTTCAATGATTTTTCACGATTTTTGGTCAATTTTCACCTATTTTTCAACACTTTTTCATGATTTCTAATCAATTTTCATCGTTTTTTATCCATTTTTTTAGTCGAATTTTCGCTTATTTTTAAACGACTCTTTGCCTATTTTCATATAATTTCCAACATCATTTCGTGTTTTTGAATAAATGCTCTGCATTTTCAATCTATTTTTGTCAAATTTTTACTCAATTTTCAGTGATTTGTAATAATTTTTCTCATATTTTAGGCTAAATTATGGATATTTTTCAAATCTTTTCGTAACTTTTGGTCTATTTTCTTCATCTTCTATGAATTTCTGTCAATTTTTTCCACAATTTTCGATAATTTTAAAATTTTTTTAGAACATCTTGAAAAACGCAAAAAGCTATTGAGACAGATTTATACCCTATTTAAAACAGTTACCGAAATCTATATTAATATTCTTGCTACAGTGTTCACAAAGTTTCATATTTTTCCTTAAGATCGCGTTGCTTGTTCAGTTTCATTCTTGATACAAATTATATTTTTAATAAAAATGTGATAGTGATGCTATCTCACGAGCATCGCTGAAATTATATTTATGCTTTGTAACTTGGAGTACGGTTCAAAGAATGAGCTGCTTTTATGAAACTAAGCGCAATAAGAAAAGTCCGTGTAATTGTTTTGGAAGTTGCAGTTAAAAAACAGATAAGATTTGTTTTGAAAATAAGGAACCTGAAAAATTTTTTATATTTCTGTATATTTTTCAAAAATTTATTTCTCATTTTGTCTACAACTTACAAAATGGCTCCATATAACCGTTTTTATTTATCTTAGTCACTACAATTTTTTCAACGCTTCGCCTTTCACTTTGACTAAATTTGTAATCTTTTGAGAATTTTTGAAATTTTTTTATTTTGAAATTAATAAACTTTTCAGAAAGCTATATCCTTTTTCAGGTGCGATGTACAAAATCGATTCCTATAATCTTTTTTGTTCATCTTGGTCACTTTTATTTTTAAAATGTATAAATTTTTGTATTAGTTCAATATTTGATTTTTAACTAATTTTTGAAATTCACAGGCTTTTGTCTGGAATATGGTATATATTGCATAACTCTCCTCCTTAGGAGTAGTACGATAGCAACTCTGCAAACCTATACGTTCCCAAAAGCTCTGACCGGAGCCTTAGCAAAGTAGAAAAAATTGCGAGAAATTCAAAAAAAATTTACAAAAATTGTTGTAATATTTGTGGGGCTACTTTTTACCAAATATATCATTTGAAACGTTTTTTTACTCAGGTTCTTCAATTTCAGAGCTGTATTATGATTACTTTTTGCAGACTAATTCTTTTTACCGAATTCTTAGCCCGATTTTCTGTATCATATTGTCGATGAAAATCACTCTATTACGGCCTATTGACCAATGGCGGATTAGGGCAGAATATCAACGAAATCCGTTTCGGGGTACTAGAACACCATTTCGTCTATTTTTGGCAATGCCAGATATTTATTTTTAATTTTAATTTTTTTGAAACTAAAAATCATTTGCTCAGTTTGATGATGACCGAAATCGCACCAATTTAGTCGATCGGCTCAGTTTCGCGTTGAATTAGATATATATATGAGGGGGGATGACCTTGGGTCGAAATTCTGTTTTGCCCTATTTTGGGGGAGGGGGCGGTGAGGGTCCAAAAACATAGAAATTGTTCCTTTTTGAACCAATCGATAGAAAATCTAATGCTGTATAACATATCCAAAAATCAGCCTCCTAGGTCAATTAGGAGGGGATATATGAGGTTTTCCCCCTATTTTGACCTTGAAAAAAGGACTGTTCCTTCCCTATCTCTCCATCAAAATGAGCTAGGAAAATGAAATTTGGTATATGTATTCAGCAGGAGTCCTTGATATGTCTATGAGGGGGGGGGGGAGTTCCGACTTTTCAGCTCTATTCCATTCCCTCACAGCCCCGGATATGTAGTTTTTTGGTCAGGTTTTCTCATTTTTTGAGTTTTTAATGTTTATTCCTCGCATAACTCTCCTCCAGATAGAGCTAGGAAACTGATATTTGGTATGTACATTTAGTAGGGGTCCAAAATGCGCCTTTTGGGGGTCTCTATTTTTCAGCCCAATTTCACCTCCTCCCCCTCCTCCCCGCCTGAAAGCCCCAAATATGTGGCTGTCTGATCGTTTTTTCTTATTTTTTGATTTTGTTCCTCGCATAACTCCCCTTCAAATTGCGTTGAGAAGCTGAAATTAGGTATGTACAGTCAGTAAAGACCCTTAGATGTGCCTTTTGGGAGTTTTGACTTTTTAGCCCGATTGAAGCCTTCCTATTCTCAACCGTAGCAAAGCGCAGACCAGAGCTGTGGTTTATCTCTTGTATGTGAATCTGGCATGTAGATTTACCGGGGTCCTAAATGTGACCATTGATGATCTGAATCATGCACTTTAAAACCACATTCTGCTCGTACCACTGATCAGAAAACGCGATGCTTTTTTTTTCAATCCACATAATTCTAATGTTTCACGAAAATCGGGTAGATTTTTTTTTCATTTTAAATGTTTTGAAAGGTTGCTGACATTTTCAACACATTCATTTGATCCTGTTTTTAAACCTTAAATGAGGAAAAAAGATAGAACTGAGCCAAAATGAAAAGTAAAAAATTATACATTTGAATCCTTTAAATTATTTTCGAGCAAAATCAAAATTCATTCGTGAGAGAGTTGAAATTTCCTACAATGTGTAAATTTTACAATAGCAGAATAATTGTCGTATAATGTGCTGAAAAAATACACGAAATCATGTTCAAACGATAAATTAATATTATTGAAAAGTGGCGAAATTCGAAATCATCTGTGACAAATGTAAATTATCATTTTCGAAGTCAAACGTTTCAATGCTAATAACCATTATAGTTCGAGGGTAAATCTGTATATGACGTAATATAACATAATATCGATGCATGTATTACAATTCAAAAATGCACTGTAATCGAGGTACTTACAGGAGAAAAATGAGTGTACCACATCGTTCAATAATTTTCATTTTTGCCCCTTTGGAATCGAATGACTGGTTCTATTCTGGACTAAAAAGAGAGTAGTGAAAGGAACATTTAATACTAGAATTGTAGAATTTTCTATTTACTTATTTATTTATTTTTAATTGTCTATTGAAATTGGTGTGTTTCAGTATCACTTTTTCTATTCAAGTTTTACGAAAAAAAAATAGGCCTATACTCTTATTAACGAAAATTAACGAAAAAAAAAGTATATCAACCATCCCTAATTGTAATGCTAACCTAATTCTGGCGAATTAATACCAAATAAAAATAAAATGTAAATTAACCAGGGTACATTCCAGCTACCGTTTCGGAGCCGATGCCTTTAATAAGGGAACTTGTTATGTAACAATACGAACGGTGGTAACAATATAGTATACAGAAAGACGCATATACAACACGTATAAACCCTTGCAACGGTGGCGTTGGGAAATAAAGGCTGCAAAAGTTATCCATCATGGGTTATGGTAATGATTTGAAAAAAGCCGGACACATAATAAAAGGCGCATAGTACACTACATCATTACTATGAGAACCTTATCATCGGTTTGTCTTCGCGTATAGGGCGGACACATTGTGATAAATAGCCTTCGTTATGTCCGTTTCCTTCGAAAGGGGTACACGAATCATTTTTTTCAACACATTCGCCAACTACGACGATGACGACCGATGGATGGCGAAGGCAACAACAACAACAACAAAAAAACAAAAAATTAACTGCCAACGTATATGAAATATTTACGAATTTATACGCAGGAAATTTGAATACGACGGTGTGGTTTTTTTCCTCTTCGTTTTTTCCCCCCATTCGTGCTTTTGCTGGAAAATCGACATTGGACGTGTATCAATTTATTCATACGACGGCGGTGTAGATGTACAGGTCTCTTAGGTACCTTACATTTATATGACGTATAACGTGTGTATAGCTTCTGGCTTCTGGTATACGTTGCCATTGGTTGGTTGGTTAGTTGGTTAGTTGGTATATGTTTAAAAAATGGTTTACTTTTAGCAGGTAAAAATAATCATGTGGGTTTTGTACACTGGTATCATTGTACATGTTGATGCGATGCCTGGTATAGATTATTACTGCGTATTGTGTGTGCCACAATATACGTCGGTATCTTTTTTGTAGGCATGTTCTTTTGAAGGTTATTATACGATGCTCACTTCAGAGAGATATTCAAGTCTCGGCTTGGTAATCCAGATATGTATACGGGATGATTGTATCGGTATCGCCGCTTTGGAAAAAAAAATAAGAAGAAAAGTCTCCACGATTATCTCGAAGATCAGTGAGGTGCAAAAAGGCTGCGTTTTTGGTTAGTTTCGAATTGAACGTGTCTGAATACTTATACTGTCGCACCTTTTAAAACGCCAATGTCTAATAGGTATATGATGAGAGGACTCTCGGAGCCAAAATTTCTTCATATTTTATTTCAATTTTTTCTCTATCGAGAAACAAGCCAAGTGTTTGAAATGATTTAGACTCAATTGCTAACTATATGCGAGTAAATTGTACCTCACAAGTCTGTACACAAGCAGGTAGGGGTTGAACATGGTCTTTTTTTGATCAAAAAAAATGCATTTTCATTGAAAATAGGACTGCCAAATCCAAAAAATGTAGTAAATTACTAAAATATGTTCAAGAATGCAATTTTTGACGGTTAAAAAAATAATTATTTTTGAAATTTTTGCGATCGCTTACTGCCCCTTGATTCACTCCGGCGTGTATATTTTTTCCAAACAATTCGAATTTTTATAGTTTTGGGCATTGAAAATTGAATTCAGCTCCAATAGCTTATCAAAGTAGTGAAACACCACTTAAATCCTTCCTTTTAGAACAATTCTGCGTATAGGTCTGATACTACATAACAATTTGTAGATTTTCACCAAATAGCTGACATTATTCTGGTTTATGACGTTTTAGCTTTTGTGAATGATAATTGATACGATCTTGAAAGATTATTGTGAGTGATTTCTTATGGATTTATTCATCCTGATTTGGAAGGAAGATGTAATGGGGCCAAAACATCCATAACACCAAAAAGAACATCTAGGACCTGTACTACATGTACATACCAAATTTCAACTTCCTAGCTCAATTTTGAGAGGAGTTATGCGAGGA
>FIZR01024017.1:0-42956 GCA_900060175.1 Ferrisia virgata | reverse complement strand
ATTTCTACTAATTTGAGGACGCTGAGTTTGGTTATCGGCTTATTTTTTTGATCCGGCTCCTCTAAACACCCCCACCAACCCCCTCAATATGGCGGAAATTCAAAAAAATTGAAAAAATGAATTAATACATCGATTGTTACTAATTTGAAGTCGCTGATCATGAATATTCACTTATTTATTGGTTCCGTACCTCTAGTACCCCCCCTCACCCTAGACACCTGAAAAATGATTAAAATAACTTGTAGCATATCGATTGTTAATGATTCGGCATCGATGAGATCGAATATTGACTTATTTTCTTGATCCGACTCAGTCGTCCTCCGAATTGACCTTCAATACAGAAGAGTCGACTCTCGTGAAAAATTAAGGCCGAAATAACGGTGATTTTTAGCCTGATTTTCTATGCCATATTGTCAATGAAAACCAGGCTATTACAGTCTATCGACCACCGGCGGATGAGGGGAAGAATATCAACAAAATCCGTTTTGAGGCCCTAGAAGACCATTAAGACGATTTTTAGCCATGTCAGACAGTTATTTGTATTTTATTTATTTTTTTTTATTTTTTCCCAAATATTAAAATCATTTACTTCGCTCGATACCGACCAAAATCGCTTCAATTTGGCCAATCAGCTCAGTTTGGCGGTGGATTAAATATATATGAGTGGAGATGAACTTGAGTCAATATTCAGTTATGTCCCAATTTGGGGGAGAGGTTGCTGTGGGGTCAAAAAAGCAAAAAGTGTCCCTTTATAAACCAATTCATGGAAAATCAAAATTTCTATCACATATTCAACAATTAACCGCCCAAGTCAATTAGAGAGGGGAGATATGAGGGTTTCCCCCTTTTTGACCTTGAAAAAGGGCTGCTCCTGCACTACCTCCCCACCAAATTGAGCTAAGAAATTGATATTGGGTATGTACATTTAGTTGGAAACCTAGATGCGCCTTATGGGGATTCAGATTTTTTAGCTCCATTGCACTCCCTCACAGCCCCAAAAAAGTGGTTTTTTTGGTCGTTTTCTGTTATTTTTTGAGTTTTTTCCTCGCATAACTCCCCTCCAAATTGAGCTAGGAAGTTGAAATTCGTTATGTGCATTTAGTGGGGGCCCTTGATGCGCCTTTGGGGGGTTTCGACTTTTCAGCCCCATTTCACTCCCTCACAGCCTCAAAAAAGTAGTGTTTTGTTCATTTTTTTCTTATTTTCTGAACTTGTTCCTCCCATAACTCCCCTACATAGGAAGTTTAAATTAGGTGTGCACATTATGTAGGGATCCTAGATGTGCCTTTTGGGGATCTCGACGTTTTAGCTGCAGTGAACCCTTCCGAAAGCTTCGAGCTACTTGTTGGGTCGTTTTGACATGGAATGAACCAGCTGCTTAAAAATTAATAAAATCATATTATTGGACCTCGGACCGTACGTCCCACTTTTTTTCTTATGAAGATTCCTTACTTGATGTATTTTTTGAAGGAGGGGGGGGGGGTTCATTGGCTGGGCAATTTCTAATTTTTGGAAGATACAATTACAAAATTTGAAAATTTAGGATGTTCTCAATCGTAAAAAATCAGTTTTATGGAATTTAATAACTCTAACAGTTTGATAACGAATGTTTCAGATATTTTTGTCGTTTGCATTATCTGGAGATGGTTTCCCTTTTCAGTGGTTCAGGTTCAGACCAATTACGATCTCGTCTCCTCCTCTGCAACCATGCCCCCTGTTTACTGAGTCCCACTTTTGCTAAGACCAATTTCTCTCCTGGTCCAGTGCTGAAAATTGAGTCATAATGTTTTTGAAAATTTCATTCAACTACAAACCGAGAACTGAAGATTTTAAAATGAATAAATTATTCGTTAATGAATATTAGGTCGTTTTTTTACCCCTTCGAGACTTTAATTATGCTGAAAGACTGAACGATCCTCGATACACAACACATACTGGTACATCAACTTCTTGAAAAATCCTCCTAGTCGTGTGTGGTACGAACGTAAATGACCGCACATATGGTGAATCCATCAGGCTAAAGTGAAATATATGCCCTTCAAAACAAAAAGAACACCTCGTACTATATCGACCTTTTGGCATCGACGGTGTAATTTAATTAGGTACCTAACCTACCTACCAGACGACGAAGGGAAAACAATAACACTTTCATTCTTAAGTATTTCACTTTTTTTGGGAGACTAATTAATAAAGGTTCATAAACCATCATCATCATCATCGTCATCATCATCACACATCAAAATCATTATACGAGATAATTTTTCGTACCGTTTTGTGTATAGATTATTACGCAGACGTGTCGTGCCGATCGATGAGATCTCGACGATTGAAAAAAAAAAACTGGTACTGTCGATTATCAAAATACTTCTTATAAGCAAGTAAATTCGTATAATGATAACGAGTCTCCACTTCTCCAGCAGACAAGAAATCGGCTATCGAAGTATCGATGCGTTGTAATTGAAAATAATAATGTATTTGAAAAATACACCGCGCCGAAAATATTGACACGATGGATGGTGAGAGGAGGTGGTGGCGTGCCGCGGCCAGCTCAACTCTCGTAAGCATACGAAATTAAAAGTGATCATTTTCATTTGTTATAGTTCCGGTGAATTATGCTTGTGACGTAATGTCCCACGTCTGAGCTTCTTTATCCCAGATACACACGCCGCCGTATATGGGATATTGCGTATAAATCGTGTTAGATTTTAACGTAGGCAGTGTATTAGGTGGAGGTACGTATACGTATATATCTTATACGTATGTGTACTAGTATCGGATCAGTTTTATTGTGCGAATATGTTCCAAGGAACGTATATGTTAAGCTTTGGTTGATTAATCGCGTGATTCCCCCTCCCCACTCCCGTCGCTTGATACGGAGTGAAAAACGTAAAACGATGCTCGTGAGTTGTAATGAGAATGGTGGTGACAAGGGTATCTCAAAATTGAGGAATAGGTTTGACACTAGTAAAGACTACGATTTAATCTTATCTTATGTGTGGGTAAAATTTACAGGGTTCAGTTATAATATCAGGTAAATAGATCTCTTGGTCAGAATTAAGAGATTTTTGCGAATTTATGCTGGTGAATGATGGTTTTCGAATTAGACAACTTGTACTTAATGATCTTGAGTTATTTTAGCTCATTTTTTCATCGCTACGTTGGGATTTATTGTTGAAGTCTTAAGAAATTGATTCGATGAGAAAAACAATAGATTTATAGATAATTGAATACTCGCTTTCCCCTTCTGCACCTCTTAATCTCCTCTCATAACTTCGTTATTCCACGGATAAGTGAAGATATTCACTTTAATTTGGCTCGAAAGAGGTTATTTAATTTGCACGCTTCTGTGGGAAAATTACTAGCAGAGAAAAGAGACAGTGTCGTGAATACTTACTGGTAAGGAAATGATGGCGGAGCTTCTCCAGGAAGTTTTGAAAAATCTATTCGACCGTCTAAAGGGTATACTTTAGGGTGGGTAAAATTTTGTTTATTTTTTGAATATCTAAAAACAGCTTGACAGGGTCATAATAGTTGTGAAATTACCTCAAAATGAAGTAGTAAAATTTTTTAGCTTTCTAATCTAATTTTGTAATCTAGCAAAATTGACTCAAACGTTTGGTAATTTTCAAAAAATTGAAAAAAAAAAAACGATTTTTTTAAATTCTTTCCAAAATGAAATTATTACGCATAATACACGTTCAAAATTATCATTATTGGCAAATTTTCACCAAATTTCCTTTTATAAGGGTTTTTAAAAAATGCCACACTTATAAATGGCCAGTTTTTACATCATTCAAAATAAATTGGTTAAAAATTGAAAAATGTATTTGTAAAAGAAATGTCACCTAAGGTAACATATTCCATCTAATTAAAATTTTTCATTTTAATTTTTTTCTGACTGTTAGTTTTGTATTTGTGTGTGTTGGAACCCGTGAAAAGGGTACACGAAGTGATGAAAACCAACCTTTAATGAACATAGTTCAGTGCACTTGGGCCATTTTACTTATGGATTTTTAACAAAAAAAAAAAAGAATTTTAACGAAGCAAAAAAAATTCTTGAAAAAACACGAAATACCCATTTTTAAGCATCTTTGAAAAATCATCCAGCGTGTTTCTCAAAAAAAAAAATTCTTCATAATTTTTCAAAAAATCATGAAAAGGCATAAAAAATAATTAATTTTTATAAGCCCCTGAAAAAAGGGAGATGGTGAAAATTTGCCAAAAAGGATAGTTTTAAGGATAAATACGTGCAATAATTTTATTTTTGGAAAAAATTTTCAAAAAAAAAACTTTGTTTCTGGATTTTTTGAATGTTTTTGAAAATTAGCAAATTTTAAGTTAGTTATGCAGGTTTAAAAAATTCAGTTTCAAAGCTAAAATTTTCTTTTGCAGCAGACTTCCCAATGGTCCACCTTAGTACACCTCTCCCCCCCTCCCACAGTTACCAGTTTCTGGAAAACCTGGAAAAGTTACGAAATTATGACAATCTTGAAAAGTTAGCAAATCTTGGAATTTCTGCGGGAAGTAATTCAAATTTTAAAAAATTGTATAACTTTCATAAAAAAATTGGAAAAATTGAACTTTGTTTCACGTTTTTCTGTTTCAGTTTACTCGAATGGTATTCATTATTTAATGCATTCATTTTTTTATGCTCAGTTGGAAAATACTTTCATTTTGATACCCATCGTGGCATGGCTTTTCAAAGAAAATTTATCCACCCCTCCTTTGAAAAAGGTCTGAGAAGTCGGGGAAAACCGTTTGTGGAGTCTCATGGGCATCATGTTCTATTGAAAAGAAGGAAATATTGTTCTAAAATTTTTGGATTAAACTACTTTATTAAAAAAATGATTTTTAGCCTCAAAAATACTCGTGGCCCCATATCACTTCAACAGAAGGGGGGGGTTATTTTAAAGTATCATTTACAGTCTATCGATGTGTAGCTACTGCAAGGAAGGAAGAAGAGAAAGAGGAGAAAGAACGGTTCAAATAAAAACCGCCTCAAAATTCTAAAAGACCAACGAGAATATTTTGGGATGAACCAGATATTTTTCTTTGTATTCGCCCCCTTCCCTCTCCATCTTGTCTAAAATCGGTCAAATTCAGCCACTGGGCTAGAGTTGTTGGTAGATCGGATACCTCACTATAGATGGCCTTGGGTCAAAATTCAGTGATATGGCTTACACAGGTGGAGAGGGAGGGAACTAAAAATTGTCTAAATTATTTGTTTTTGAACCGATCCACAGAGAATCAAAGTTAGGTATAGTATTTAAAAAATCAGTCTCCTGTGTCAATTAGAACTTAAAGGCAGGTTTTTGGTATTCCTCTTATTCGATCTCGAAGAATTAGTTCCTTGCATAATTCCCCCCCCCCTTCAAATGGTGCTGAAGGGCAGAAGGATTGATATTTAAGGTGTAGATTTCTTCTCGGCGTATTTTAGTAGTGGCTTTTGGGAGTTTCGGCTTTTTAGTATCGATTTCACCAAACATTTGTTGCACCTTCTTACAGCCTTGAAAAATACTTTTGGGGGGGGGGGGATTAAGTTAAATTTAGCAATTTTCCTAGTTGGTTCCTGGCAACCCCCCCCCTTCTCTCGTGATATTCTAGATGTGGGTAGGTAGATTTATTAGGTGCTGTAAGTAGGCCTTTTCAACTGTTTAATCCCACCCTCTTACGTCTTCAAAAAAGTATATTTTTTGGGGCAAGTTTTGCATTTTTTTGATTTTTCCAAGTTGGAAATTCACTATATTGTAAGTATTGTTAATTAAGACGTATTACCAACGTTTTTTTCATCATCAGTATTTATTTTTCAGATATTAAGCTGCAGAATGTGAATATTTCAATTTCTCGTTTTTTGATTTGGTTTACACGTACTTCACGCAGATCAGAGATTACTTAAGAGTCGATGAAAATATGGATTTTTCAATTCGACGTAGAGGAAAAGAAAAAATTAAAAAGGTAAGTTTTAAATTATATTCTAGAATGTTTGGTATTCGCTTTCAACTTTTTATTAGTCGTACGAAAAATGTTAGTGTCATTTTGAGACACCCTGTAAATGGTGAAACTATTAAAAAACTCTATTTTACGTTTAGTCGAGAAAAAAATATACGTCTATGAGTTATTAGACGTGTACCTAGCTGCTGGTGCTTCTTCTAATAGGAAAATAATGTAGAATCTACGTAATACCACCGGTAGAACCTATTTCCCACGGTCGATGTAAGAATGTAAACAAATCGTGTACTTGCAAAGTGCGAAACCTTTCACTATACGTCGCCTCCCGTCGTAGTAGGTACTATTCACATAATTTAATCCAGTCTCGATTTATTTATTAATAGGTAAAATTTGAAATATCGTCAATTTTTTCGACTTTTCACACCTTTCGAATGGTTATCGCGATTATACGAAAGCGTTAATCTGGCCTACGCTGCGTAGATTTAAGTCAACTCTGAAAGTTTTCCCGTTAAATCGTCTCACACCGCGAGCGTAATTGACAAATAGACCTACTTTTTCCGGTATTGTCGTCCCGGTCGCGTAATTCCACTCGGGTAGAGTAATTGATATTTTATTACAACTCGAGCATATATTTAAAATCTTCGTTTCGCGTCCTCCTCCCTCTCGCTCTCCTTGCTACCGTCGTAAGTACATATTATAATCATTGGGTTGATGAGAATGTCTTTTTCGAAAATAATATTGCGAGTGTACGAGATTGTAAGATTCGTCTTCTTTTTATGTATAGGTATTTCGCGTATTGTATTATTTGTATATGGTACGTACGTCCGTACGTACGTAACGTACGCATCTTATTGAAAAATATAAAATAGGTTGTTAGTTTCAAGGTCATCGTGAAATTATCCGTTTCACTATGGTCAAAGAGGAAACGAACGCGTGCTCGACTGCTTATTACACATTCATGTTACGTATAGCGCACCGTACTATATATCTGGCTGTAGAATTATTTCCGTTCCATTCTTTATAATTAGGACTAAGTAAATACCGGGTGGGCATATTTTAAATATAGATTCGGACGACGCGATGCACGCGGCCAATCATGTACACTACGTATTATTTCAAGTGCGATTGCAGCTGCATTGTGGGTCAACGTTGCCTGCGCATATAGTGAAATATGGCACGATTATAAGTACCACTCTTTACGCTGCAATCCGTTGCATGTCTCGTCGAACTCGATGAAAACGAGAGTTACTTTATATCTTCGATTAATTAGGTCTTTAAAAAAAATCAAGTTCAATTTTAAACGCACTAATAGGTTGCAGAGGTGGATCACAGGAAAGACGCGAGTGTAGGAGAAAATTCAGCCTAATTTTGTGAAATATTGTAATTATGTGGATTGAAAATGAGTGGTACAGGAGGAGGATGGGGGGGGGGCAATGAGACTAAAAAACTGACACCACCAAACGACATATCTGAGACCTTTACTAAAGTTACATACCAAATTTCAACTACTTAACCGAATTCGGAGATAGGGGAGATTCAAAAAATAAGAAAAAACGTCAAAAAACAACTTCTTTGGGGCTGTGAGGGAATGCAATGAAGCTGAAAAATCTAAATCTCCAAACGATACATCTATTACCCATACTAAATGTACATACCAAATTTCATCTTCTAAGCTCAACTTTGAGGAGAGCTATGGGAGGAGCAAACTCAAAAAATTAAAAAAATCGACAAAAATATTACATTTTCAAAGCTGTGATGGGATGCAATGGATCTAAAAATTCAAGACGCCCAAAAAGAGTATCTAGGACTCCCACTGAATTATCATACCAAATTCCAATTTCCTAGCTCAATTTGAAGGAGAGATAGGGGGGGGGGAGGAACAGCCCTTTTTCAAGATCAAAAAAGGAAAAAACCCCCATTTCCACAGTCCTAATTGACTCAAGAGGCCTGATTTTTGGGTATGTTATGCAACTTTAGATTCTCTGTCGATAGACTCGAAAAGAAACAATTTTTGCACTTTTGACCCCTCAGTACCTCCTCCCCTAAATTTGGGCATTGCTGAATTTTAATCCAAGGCCTTTCCCACTCATATATATCCAATTTGCGGCCAAACTGAGCCTAGGTACTGAATTAGAGCGATTTTGGTCCGTATCGAGCAGAGTAAATGATTTTTAATTGAGAGGGAGGAAGGAATATGAAATGGTCAAAAATAATCGTAATGGCCTTCTAGGAGCTTGTTGATATTCTTTGCCACCTCAGCCGCTCTAGCTCGATAAATTGTTGTTGCCTGGTTCTCATTGACAACATGACATAAAAAATCAGGCTAAAAGTGGATAACGTCAAAAAATATTTGGCGTATTGTATTTTGAAAACGGTGTAAGTAAACGATAAAATAATATCATATTCGGAATCAGCTCATTGAAAAACCATGAAATCCATATACATGTCGATTTCTTATCAATTTTTCATATCATCTCCCCTTTTTTAGCCCCCTTTCCCAGTTTGTTCATGCAAAGGGTTGAATTTAAGCATTGAAGTATGAAAAATTCGCCAATTTGAATTAGATAGCATGTAAAAGCATGGAAGCCAATCATTCCATGGTGTTTAATTCATCACCTCAAGCCTAATATACCAGTCACCATATGTTTACATGGGGGGGGGGAGGGAGGAATTAGCATCATTCGATATTTTCCCTATAAAATATCAGCCGAATAAAATTTTTTTCTTTGACTTTGCTGAAGTAAAAATGATTGTAGAGAACTCTGAGGGGATGTATTATTTACGAGAGCGGAAGAAGGGGGGGGGGGGTAAATAGGGGTTGAATTAAAAAAATGATAAAAACTTGTCATGTATATCGATTTCAAGAGTTTGCAGTATGCAAAGTCAAAATCTAACGTTATTTTAGTGCTTAGGTCCTTGTATCGCCCCTCCTTCCCTTCACATGACATTATAAAATGAAATGATGAAGACAAAAATTGTTTTATGTTCTGTCCAGTCCATGCGTACAATTGATCAAATTTTGGAATTTGAAAGGAGGAAATGGGAGAGGGGATTCTAAGTATAATTTTGAAACGCGATAAAAATAGTAGTATAAGATGATCGATGTATTATATGAAAACCGTTTAAAGTTAGTTCTGGCTTCAATACGTTGATCTCGAATCTTAAGAAGTAATCATCTTCTAGAAAAATTGAATCTCTCAATTAAATATAATCACGTGAAAATATAATCGTATGTATGGGGTCAATTTCAAAAACTGGTGGATAAGACTATAAAAATAGTTTTAACCGACTTACATGCGATAATAGGTGTACCAAAAGGTGTATTGTGTTGCATCGTTATCAAGTTAATGTATCGTTCGGGTGTATTTTATTGGATTTTGCTTTAATTATTCGCGTACACGTTTTATCATCATTCATTCGATAGTGACAAATACCGAGAAAGAATTCCGCGATCACGATTCGATTACGAAGGTAAAATATTTTACCTTATCCGTTATTCGAATACGTATTTAATCGGCGCGGCGATTTTCGTATTCTCAGACTTTTAGATTAAGTTCCGCAAGATTATCGTATACCTTTGAAAATTCATCGTCGATCTGCGTTCTTGTGCGATTAAATTGGAAATTTAATTTACTTTTCACTTCGATACCGATTTCGAATTGAAATTTAACGTTTAACGATTTTTTTCTTATTTACTCTTAATCAAAATTATCGATCTATTTCGCTGATTATAAATTATATCAAAAGTAATCGATAGTGATCGTACTCGTATTACAATTTCAATGGCTAAATCGAAAAATTTTATTTAAATCGTTGTTCCGTTGTACGAATTCGTTCTGTTGTATTAATTGAATCGACGATAAGGGGTTTTTTCCGTACTCTTGACCTAGTATAAATTTTCGTAAATTGGTTTGAAAATGTTTTATTTCGGATGAGAAGAGACTATACTGTAGATTGAATTAAAGAATGAAAATGAAAACTTTGTAGGATATCTATGAGTTTAAAATCTCCTATAATCAGTATAATATGTGCCTTGTCACTAAAATAGAACGTATACGAGTACTTTACTTACTCATCGTGCACTCTAAACGCTAATCACGTTCTGATATTCTTATTCCTGCACTATTATGTTGCTTGGCTGACGGTTCCAGACTACTTGGCCAATTTCAAATGAAATACCTGTTCACTAGGTTAATTACCTATCACTACACCGGTGTATAATATAATCAGATGTTAGTATTTTGTACTATACATACAATCACTAATTCACTATCATCAATTTTTAAACGAAGTCTTTCGAATGTCAAGCAGATAGGTATACCTGTAATAGCATTTTACTTCACGAAATCATTCCAGGCCTAGTAGGTGGTCATTTTTCACATTCTATGCTTAATATTGCTCGTCGTGTCAATGATTTAATTATTTATTAATCTGAAGAAGGTTTTGCAGTGATTTTGAAAATAGAGATTTAATTCCATTCAGCTTTTAACTTGAAACATTAGTACTCGGACTCCTCGAATTGTTCTCGTATTCGTAACTATCTCTTGGACCATAAATTATAACATATTTTTCGTGAAATTTTTCCAGCCAAAGGCCACGTTTCAACTTTACATGAGACAACGCCACCGCATAGTTGGCTCGTATCATTGATAGTGGGAGGAGGAAATAAGTAAATTCAAATGTAAAGTTCAGCTCGTCCTTGTTTGCTCATGCTCAATGAAGCAAAACATTTTAATTTAAATTTTTCCTCGTGACGATGATGATCGTAGTCTGTAATATTCAAGGGCAGGAATACCTATCACCATCAAACAATGCAGAGGTGTCGTTCATGGAGAGGTTAAAGTTTTTTTTTCGAGAGTATTCAACAGGATTTTTTCAAACTTGGTATAGAATTGGTGAAATTTTTTCAGATTTTTTCAACCCTAGATGTGATTTTGGAAACGACTTGGAAAATTTGATAAGGGGCTTGTGGTACAGTCATCATTTTGAGCTTACAACGTGAAAAAAATCCTCTTATGATGATACGGGTATTTTACAAATCCCTAGAATTTTTTTCAAATTTTTTGAGTTGATGACCCTTCCTCTCTCTTTTCCAAAATAATTATTTTCCTTCGTTAAAAGTCAATCTACGATAAAATAAGACGACTTTTAGTGGCCATCGAGTCAAAAATTTTGAAAAAATTTTAAGAATTTTGATAAAATCTAATGAGGTTAGCCAAAAATTGAAAATCCAGTTACCCAAGGGCAAATGATTAGGTATACTTAGAAGGAAATTTTCTCGACTCACAGTCCAGTGATTCAGAGAAAATTCAAGCTAGATAGAAAAAGCATGTTAGAGAAACTTCGTAGCCAAAAATTTTTACTGCTAAATGAATTTTTCGATTTTCGGTTAAAAAGGAGTCATTCAAGTTGGAAAAATTGAAAATTGAGTACTTGGCTAATTTCGACCTGTAGAATACATTTTTAGCATTTTCCAGTTGATTTGCAACGTCTAGAAAAAATTAGTAGGATCAACATGGTTGATGTTGGGGGCCTGAGAGGCGGTTCACCTCTAAACTAACCCCTTGAAATCTTTTCAAGAAGATTTAATAAGCGATGATTTGTAGGACTAAAAATAGTGAAATGCCATTTTGAAAGGTCAAAAATGTCTCCAAATGCACAATTTTGCACCTTTCACACTTTGTATTTCGCCAATCTTCACTCTCGCTACTGAGCGGGGATGACCTTGGGTCAAAATTCAGTGATGCCCAAATTTGGAGGAGGGGGTGCTGAGAAGCAAAAGTCGCAGAAATCGTCGATTTTTGCGGCAATTAATAGAGAATGAAAAGTTGTTAACATGGTTAATTAGGAGGGAAGATGTAAGGGTTTTCCCCGTTTAGGACCTTGAAAGAGGATTGCTCCTCCCCTATCTCCCCTCCAAATTCACCTAGGAAGTTGAAATTTGGCATGTAGGTTTGGTACGATAGAGATGTGTTTTTTGGAGGTTTCGTGATAACCAGGCTATTACAGTCTTATCGACTAAAGGCGGATGAAAGGGGAGGGGATATCAACAAAATCCATTTTGGGGCCCTGGAAGACCATTAAGACAATTTTTAGCCGTGTCAGATATTTATTTTTATTTTTTTATTTTTTTTCCGAACATTAAAATTATTTACTCCGCTCGATACCAATTAAAATCGCTCCAATTTGGTCAATCGACTTCGTTTGGATATATATGAATGGTAGTGAACTTGGGTCAAAATTCAGTTATGACCCAATTTGGGGGGAGGAGGTGCTGAGGGGTCAAAAATGCAAAAATTGCCTCTTTTTAAGTCAATTGATAGAGAATCAAAAGTTGTATAACATATCAAAAAATCAACTTCCCAAGTCAATTAGGAGGGGAGATAGGGGGTTTTCCACTTTTTTGACCTTGTAAAATGACTGATCCTCCCCTAACTCCCCACCAAATTGAGCTAGAAAGTTAAAATTTGGTGTGTACATTCAGCAAGGGCTCTAGCTGTGTCTTTTAGGGTCCCGACGTTTCAGCTCCACTGCACCACCTCACAGCCCTAAATATGTGGTTTTTTTGGTTAGGTTTTCCTATTTTTTGAGTCTTTTGAGATTGTTCCACGCATAACTCCCTTCCAAATTGATCTAGGGACATTAAAATAGGCTTGCACATTTAGTAGGGGTCCTAGATGTGTCCTTTGGAGGTCTCGACTTTTCAGCCCCATTTCACCCCTCTACAGCACCACATATGCATTTTTTTGATAGTTTTTTCTTATTTTTTGAGCTTGATCCTCACATAACTCCCCTCCAAATTGAGCTACGAAGTTAAAATTAGGTATGTACATTTAGTAGGAGCCTTAGACGTGCCTTTTGAAGGTATTAACTTTTCGAGCTCCTTTCACTCTTTCACAGCCCCAAATATGTGGTTTTTGATCGTTTTTTCTTGTATTTAGTGTTCGTTTTTCGCATAACTCTTGTCCAAATTGGGCTGAAATTAGGCGTGTTCAGTCTGTAAGGACCCTTGATACGCCTTTCCAGCCCTTCACAGCACCAAATATGTGGTTTTTTGGTCGTTTTTTCTCATTTTTGAGTTTGTTCCTCGCATAACTCCTCTCCAAATTGGGCTGGGAAGTTGAAATTTGGTATGTATATTTAGTTGGAGTCCTAGACGTGCCTTTTGGGAATTCCGACTTTTTAGCTCCGTTGCACCCCCTCACAGTCCCAAAAAGTGGTTTTTTGATCGGTTTTTCTCATGGATCCATTGGGTTGAAAAGTGGAAACTTCCAAAAAGCTGATCTAGGACTCTTACCAAATGTAGGTACATACCAAATTCCAATCCTCTATCTGAATCTAGAGAAGTGATATGCGTGAATTGGTTTTTTTTAACGTCCAAGGGGGATTTCCCTCACCCCTCCCATATCTCTTCTTTTAATCGACCTACGAAGATCGCTTTGCGATGATTTTTTTTTATCTTAGTAAGGATTCGATGTCCGATTTTTGAAGAATTCAACTGTTCAGTTCAATATTTACCTCCACTCCCTGCTCCTTCTCTCCCTCTCACTGTTTAAAAAGAACAACACGGTGAGCTCCTTTTTTCATTCCACGAATAAACAATTTCACCTGTTTCCTGTTTGACGAAAATCCGACTCAAAAAGGACCGAATGCTGCCTTATTAGTGTACTACAGATTTTTCCTACCTACCAATAAAACTATCGCAGAAATACCACGATGATAAATTGGTGAAATTTTTTGATTACTTTACAAAAGTAGATATAGCCATTAGTTATAAATCTGGAATAGATGGCTGGCTTCTGCTTGTATTGCTGAATAGGCTCAAAATTATGACATGACGAATCTATCACAGCATTATCATCTGCATTACTGTGTATTTGCTCAACAACTGCACAACGTTTCTATTGTGCTAATGATAATTTCGGATTTCCATCATTTTTTCCTTTAATCGGTCAACAACGAAGTAATATTCACGCTTAATCAGAGCTCGACTTATTCTGCGTACATTTGCATTAGATGGATATTATTGCTATGCCTGCACTTGTTCATCTCGATATTCAAGCTGCTGTTGGTATCTTATAAAGTATACAGCAGGATTTTCTTTCCCCCTCGGTACTCGATAAAATGAACGAGAATGAGATTTAATTCGAGAAAAAGTTTCGTGTACATCCCGGAAGAAGTAATGAATCACGGAGATTAATCGCGACAGACGTTTTATTTTTTCTCGTTGGTGTGTTTTTTTTTTCCTGAAACAATTTTAAATTTCATCGGCACGGCTACGACGTCGACTAGTTCATATTATTATGTGCATATATATTTATATATATGTATATATATATATCTGAGGCTAATTTTACGCCATCTGTGTAATTGGCTGTGTATAGCTGTGTGCTGCAGCTGGACCAATGGTATTTACTATAGATACCTGTAAATATTTATACCTTACGACAATCGTACATAATAATAAGTGCCTACTGGTATTATTTTAGTATTATAACGCTACCCGACTTATACTTACAATAGTTTATAAGAGCGAATTTCAAAATAATTTAATTCGACGGCAGCGTGGCTCGACTGGCTGAGACAAATAGTGAAATCGATATCGCATCGACGTGACTAATGATCGACGACGACCACCACCACTCGATATAGTTTGATTTGAATCATTATTTTTATATCGTTTAATTAACTATTAAGTACCCACGATATAGCTAGTCGCGACTTAAATTGCACCGTTTATACGTCGCCTCCGTCCATACCGTAGTTTTTCTTATCCTTCATCTCGTCTGCTTTTCAACAACTAAGTAGTAGTTATTCGGTGTGTGAGAGAGAGAGAGAGAGAGAGAGAATGGTGGAGAAAACAAGCCAGTATAATAACGTTCCAAACATTACGTCTTTTGATAATCCTCATCGAGTATGAATGACGGTGTTGATGATGATGATGAATTTTATACCAAAACCGCTGCTAAAAATATCACGCACGACGGATGACGAGTGAAATATAAAAAAAGTATTACTTATTTATTATAAAATTACTCGAAATCAATAAACAGTAAAGACCACTAATACTGTCTGTACGTACGTAGCGATGTTAAAATCAAGGTAATTTTTAATTACAATCTGTTTTCTAAATTGCCCAAAATAGCTGTTTTAAACGTCGCGTCGTGGTATAGGTATAAAATGACCGCGAAAATCGAACTGTAATTTTATACCTACATTGTTAAAAGACTGTATTAAAAACCGTACGTACGAAATAAACGAATGGTAAACAAATTCGTTTGAAATTAATTCAATCTGTGCCAAAATTCAATCTCTAATATGTGTGTTTGTATTTGTAAGTAATGTTTATCGACCGTGACGAGACGAGTTGGTTATACACGATGAACATTATGTTTGCACGATTGTGGTTTTTTTTTTCGCTCTTCTAATGTACCTAAAGGTACAAGTTATGACTGAAATTTCTATATTGTGTTGTGCTTATTAAAAATTTAAAAAACATCATTTTTACGAACGAATAAAAATGTCGAAATTGAAATGCAAGTCTAGAATTTTGTAAATAACCACAAGATACAATTTAACTCGTATGTTTTAAAATACAATTTTAATGTAAGAGTACTACGGGTAAATTTGAAAAAAAAAAAAAAAAAAAATTAATTGGGGCGTGCCTGTCGCGAAAGAACGAAATCACCCATTATTCGTGTCAATTGAAGCGAAAATCAAAAAAAATATACAATTTTACGTGTTATATGATGTTTCAAAATGGTTAGCTGAATTTTTGCGAATTTTTTTTTTTCACGTAATTATACGTTTAGCTCGAAATAATGTGTAAAATTTTACGAAATACAGAGTCATACGTCATTACTGGTGACCTGATTGCGCGATATTGAAAAAATTCGGGAAATTAATCGTGTAAAAGATAACTGTTTAGAGGCCAAATGGTAGAAAATAGAATTTAATACGAATATGTGAGGATAAAAAATAAGTCTAGAATACACTATTGGTGATTTGGCTTTTCAGCCCGATTTTCTTTGTCATATTGACTACAAAAACCAGATCGACGTATGGTGGATGAAGGGAGGAGCATCAACGAATTCCGTTTTGGGGCCCTAGAAGACCATTGACATCATTTTTGGTCATGTTAGATGATTTACGTGTTACTTTTCTTATTTTCAAATTTTCTTGGAACTAGAAATTATTTGCTGGGCTGGATACCGGCCAAAATTGGTCAAATTTGGGTTCGCGACGGATTTGATATTTTTCAGTTGGTATGACCCTGGATCAAAATTTAGCTATCTCCAAAATTTGGTGACGGGTGGCTGAGTGTACTAAAATTATGAAAACTGTTCGTTTTTCAGCAGAACTTTTGATGACTTTTTTTTATATTTTAGTTCAATTTTTACACATTTTTCAACATTTTTTTCGTCATTTTGATGACTTTTTACGTATTTTTACGTATTTTTTGATATATTAGTTTAATTTTTATCTTTTTTTCAGTATATTTTTTACATTTTTCATCAATTTTCGGTGCTTTTTAACGTGTTGTTTCATATTTTAGATCTATGTTTACATGTTCTTTAACACTTTTTCGTAATAAAATCGTTTAAAGTCATTAAAAATTAATCGAAAATTTTACAATAATGTTGAAAAAATATGTGAAAATTGACCAAAAATAGTTGAAAATCATTGAAAAAGGAGTTAAAAATACAAAAAGTTGATTAAAAATTGAGAAAAAAGTTAAAAAATATGTGAAAATTAACTGAAAATAGTTTAAAGACATTGGAAATTGGGTAACAACTACAGAAAATTGATCAAAAATCCAGAAAAAGCCGTTGAAAAACATTAAAATTTGGATAAGAATTCGAAAAAATGAGTAAAAAGAGGTGACAAATTATGAAAATTCAAGTAAAATTGTTGAAAAATATGTGAAAATTAACATATAATATGCGAAAAATGGGTGAAAATCATCGAGAATTACATAAAAATTTGACAAAATTAGGTAAAAAGTGTAAAAAATTGATTAAAAATCAAGAGAAAATGTTGAAGCAAAAAATGGGTAAAAAATTGATAAAAAGGAGTCACAACTGACCACAAATGAATGAAATTTGGTAAAGTATTGACAAAAATCGGTAAAAAGTGCAAAAATAAGATCAAAAATATTGAAAAACAAAAAACACGAAAAAAAATCGTTAAAAATCATCAAAAGCTGTGTAAAAAATTGGAAAATGAGAAAAAAGTGCCGAAAAATCATCAAAAATTACGAAAACATGTTAAAAATGTGTGAAAATTTACTTAAAATTGTTAAAAATTATTGAAAATTTGGTAAAAATTTGATAAAAATGGGTAAAAAGTATAGAAAGGTTTAAAAATCATGAAAAAATATTAAAAAACAAGTGAAAAATTACCAAAAACATGAAAAAAAATGGTTAAAAATCATCGAACGTTGGGTGATAAATTGAAAAAAATGAGAAAAATAATGTAGAAAATTGATCAAAAATCACGAAGAAATGCTAAAAAACAAGTGAAAATCTACCTAAACTACGGAAAAAATAAATTTTGGTTGAAAAATTGGCAAAAATGGATTAAAAATGAAGAGTTTTTTGGTAATTTTGATAAAATTTCTGCATTTTATAAACGTTTTTATCAATTTTGAACCAATTTTCATAAATTTTTAATGACTTTTCATCAATTTTTTACCAAATTTTGGATGATTTTTAAAGATTTTTTTCATATTATGAGTCAATTTTCACACATTTTTTAACATTTTTTCGTGATTTTTTGATCGATTTTCTGCGTTTTTATGTATTTTTGTCAAATTTATAACAAATTTGCAATGTATTACAAGGATTTTTTTCATCTTTTTGAACAACTTTCATCACTTTTCATCCATTTTTAGCTTTTTTTACCAAATTTTTGATGATTTTCAACGATTTTTCTAATATTACGAGTCAATTTTCACATATTTTTCAACCGTTTTTCTTGATTTTTGATCAATTTTTACCAAAAATTCAATCTATTTCAACGATTATTTTTTATCTTTTAGATCAATTTTCTTTTCTTTTTACCCATTTTTTCAAAATTTTTACAAAATGTTTTATGATTTTTAACGATTTTTTTTACACTTTAGTTCGATTTTCACATGTTTTTCAACATTTTTTCGTAATTTCTCATTAATTTTCTGTATTTTTAAAGAATTACTGTGTATTTATTATCTGATTTACTATGATTTTTAACAATTTTTTTTTCAAGTTTTTGGTCAATTTTCAAATGTTTTTCAACATTTTTTCGTAATTTTTCTGTCTTTCAAAAAATTTTCCAATTTTTGATGAATTTATTGCATTTTTTACCCACTTTTGTAAAATTTTCACCCAATTTCCAATAATTTAGGACTATTTTAGTTGAATTTTCACATCTATTTCAATATTTTTTCGTGATTTTCAATTAGTTTTCTACATTTTTTTACCAATTTCTATCTATTTTTCATCTAATTTCTCATGATTTTTCATATAGATTTTAATGATTTTTTTTCAACAAATTTTTTCTTTTACAAATTTTTAACCGATTTTTCTTTAACTTGTGTGAGGTGTAAGGTGGTTTGAAAAAAATGTTCGACAATTTTTTCTAATCGAACGCGTGTTTTTCTATTTTCTAATGTTTTCTTAGCAATTTAGCAATGCTTTTAAATTTTTTTTGTGATATTTTAACAATTTTTAAACCTTATTTTTGATTTTTTTTTCTTATCATATGTTTTTTATTGAAATTTCTCGATCAGTTTTTGTGATCTTAATTAAGATTAATAACAATGTTTTCTGTACTTAGATGATTTTTAAATTACAATTTTTAATATATTTTAGAATATTTCCACCATGTGTAAAACACGTCTTTAATCGTTAAACTATACAATTTTATCGACAGCGCAAGGACATAACAAATAATTTTTTATATTTCTCTTTTCCTTTGGACATTTTAATATTCATTTTAGGGCACATTAACTTCTCCAGTTACCAAATAATACATACTTATTAATTTAAAATAATAATAAAATATGCGTCAATTTCGTTGATTAAAAACACACGAGCAATATGATCAGATTTCATTATAATATGACAGACGATAGGCAAATTTGCAAAAGAGCCACCTAAGTGGGTGATGGTTGTTAATTACCGCCTCGTTTACTTCGTACGAGATAATTTTTTAAAAATAACTTCTTCTCGAGTTTCATTTCGTTCGAGTGTGTGTATTTTATTTTATTAAATTGCGTACACAAATGAAATAGAAAAAAATTGAACTCGTAATTTCTGTCGCTTTGTCGTCGTCGTTGTAGAACACAAGTACGTAATACTTGGCCTATTGCATTAATAAGATTACAGTACATTCAACTATACGTATAAATTATAAAGAAATAGGTATATATGCAGTTGGAAGAAAAAAGTAAAGTATGAAAAGAAAGACATGTAACAGTTGTTAAATGTATGTCTCTATAATATGGTTCTAATAAGATTATGTATTATTTTTCTGAGCTCGGCCTCGCGTCTATTAGCAGATGTTTTATTTGTTTGTTTTGTCAACATAACCGAGATAGACATTGCATTGATAACTTTACTTCACCTTCATATTTACCTGGTTCTATACAGCTTGGTACATAAGTACACTAAGTACATATACGATGGCGACAAAATGCTTTCGCTTTAGCCTTAGCCTTAAACTCAGAAACGAAAGGTATAAGTTACATAAATATTTCATTTATTTTTATCTCCTGTTGTATGTACTGGAAATGTTCATTACATTACTATTTAAAGGGCGCGGAAGTCGAACTTTTCATTCCTATTTCACCGTACGTAGTAGTGAAAAAAATACTTCCGCCAGCCAATACCTTACCAAAAAGAAAATAAAAGTGAATGAACAATCTCTTACGATACGCAACGGCCGTCCGTGTGAATATTAAGATGCAATATATGTAGATCGTTGTGTAATAATATGCATATTTCTCATAATGTTTTAAATGTCATAGTTATTCGTAACAAATTATTTTCCATTCTTTCTGTTTACCCATGCTTCCAACTTTGAAAAAAAAATAATAATTTCGTCCAATGTTGCAGAAAATTTTAAAACTGAAACGTTTTTCTTGAAATTTTCTCATCATTAATTGTCTAACGCTAATTAACTTCAGTTTAACATCTATCTTTGCGTACATATAAAATAATGAATTTTTATATAAAATTTTTTGTAATATTATTTTATACTTTATTTTATTAATATTATATTATTTGACATAAGTCAGGCTTTTACTATGAGTCACAATTTTCGAGGAGAAGAAGGAGAAGCTGCACAAAATCCATCTTATGGCTCGAAAGCTTCAGGAGCTTCATTTGGCCATTTTAGCTAAACTCACCTATCTCCCTCTGATTCAAAGATTATTTCCTTAGCTTTACACCAGTTAAACGACTCACCTCTTATCTCATTAGATTTGGTTTGTCGATGTATTGAGAATTCCTACAAGGGTGGAAATAAATTCAGATTAAAATTCAGATGGGTTAAAACTTTAAACAGCTATGGAGAGGTATGAAAATCACACACAAAAAAATGGATTTTTGAATCACTTCGGCTCAGAGGTCAAAAACTATTCAACCAAAAGGTTAAAACAAGTGTAGTAGAAAAGAGAGATTTTTTAATTTTTCAAACTTGAAGAAAATCACTAGTTTCCTGTCTACAATTGGTTTAGGAGCACGACATCAGAGCAGTCTTGGAGCCAGAAGACTCTTGGATACTTTTAGTAGCTAAGGGCGTATGAGGCTGAAAAGTTAAAACACCTCCTTAGGGCATATGTAGGGCCTGTACTAGATGTAAATGTTAAATTTCAACACCATATCGTAATTTCGAGGCGAGATATGGGTGGAGCAGTTTTTTCCAGGTCAAAAAGAGAAAAACCTTCATTTCTCCACTACTAATTGGCGTAGAAGGGGAATTTTCGCTATTTCTGCTCCCCGCTTGCAAGTCTGAGCATAACTGAATTTTGAGCCAAGGTCAACCTTAATTTAAAAAAATTAGGCATTTTTTCATTTCAAGAAAACATATTTTTTTCCATTATTTTTATTTCAACTTTTTTCATTTTTCAATTTTTCGTTAGCATTAAGTGCAAAAATCAATCACTTTTTTATTATTTAAATTTTTTATTTTATTTATTTTTTGATTAATTTTTTTTATTTAAAATTTTTTTTGTTTTCAATTTTTTTTTTATTTTTTAAGTTTTTTAATATTTAAATTTTTATATTTTAAAATTTTTTGTTGTTTTTTATTTTTTTTTATTTTTATCTAAAATCTTTTTAATTTTTTAATTTTCTGAGTTTTTTTATCAAAAACTTCAAATCAAAAATCAAAAACGTCAGGTTTTCAGAAAATAACCTCCAGCTCCAACGTGAGACATATCCATGTCAATATCAAATGTCCCACTAATCGAACTCTACTGTTCAATTTTGACCATTAATGATAAATCAATAGAGAATCCAAAATTGCATAACATATCTAAAAATCAGCCTCCTTGGTCAATTAGGAGGGAAGATATAAGGAGGTTTCCCCTTTATGAAGTTGAAAAAGAGCTGTTCCTTCCCCATCTCCTCTCCAAATTAAGCAAGGAGGTTGAAACTTGGCGTGTAAACACAGATGTTCCTTTGAACAGTTTCAACTTTTCAGCCTCATTGCATCCCCTTGAAGCCCCAAAATGTAGTTTTTTGAACGGGGTTTCTTATTTTTTGAGTTTGATCCCCGCATATCAGCCCTCCAAATTCTGGGAGAAGGCTGAAATTTGCTATATAGATTTAGTAATGGTTCTACATGTGCTTTTTACGGATTTTAAGACTTCTTATGCTAATTCCACCTCGCCATTGGTTTAAAATAGTGTTTTTTTGGAATATTTTTCTTACTGACATGGATACGTCTTCGGGCTGGAGGCCATTTTCTTTATTTGGCTAAGAAATAATAAAGTTTTTGATCAAAAACTCACGATCAGAGATTATTATGAATGGCAAATAAAAAAAAATGAAAAATGAAAAAAGTTAAAATAGAAATAATGAAAAAACAATAAAACTTAAAAAAATAAAAAAGTTGGAAAAATTAAAAAAAAAATAAAAAACATTAATAATTTGAAAAAATTGAAAGATAAAAAATGAAAATGTATGATTTTTGATTTGAAGTTTTTGATCAAAAGTTCGCAATAAAGATGATTATGAATGACAAATGAAAAAAGCTGAAATAAAAAAAACTTGAAAAAATAAAAAAGTAAAAAAATAAAAAAATAAAAACAATGGAAATTTGAAAAATTAAAAATATCAAAATATTAATAAAATAAAAAACTGGGGGAAAAATAAAAAATAAAAAAATTTAAAAGTTTGGAAGTTTGGAAGTTTTTGATCAAAATTTTGCGATGGAAGATGATTATGAATGATTTTTGTACCATGTATTATGATATTGACTGGAAAAAAGTGCTCAATTGATATGGATATGTTTAAAGGTGGGGGGGGGGGCATTTTCTGAAAACGTGATATTTTTACGGTAACGTTTTTGATTTTTGATTTGAAGTTTTTAATCAAAAGTTCACGACAAAAGATGATTATGAATGACAAATGAAAAAAAAATTGAAAATTAAAAAGTTGAATTAAAAAAAAATAAAAAACAATAAAAAAATTAAAAATTTGAAAAAATTGAAAGATTAACAAAATAAAAAACTTGAAAAAAATTAAAAAATTAAAAAATTTAAAAGTTTTGAAGTTTTTGATCAGAATCTTGCGATGGAAGATGATTATGAATGATTGTTACACCATGTATTAAGATGTTGATATACCATATTCACGATCTAAAATTTCTCTCTAAAAGGAAAAAGTGCCTAATTGATATGTCTTAGGAGGGGGAAAAGGTCATTTTCTGAAAAAGTGATGTTTTCAATGTAACGTTTTTGATTTTAGATTTGAAGTTTTTGATCAGAAAGTCGCGATGAAAGACGAGCATGAATGACTTTTGCACATTATGTTAAAATGTTGACGTGAATGTCTAAGTTAAAAATATCAAAATAAAAAAAGTTGAAAAAAAAATGATAAAAATGAAGCCTTACTCGTATATTTTTTCTAAATTCAGTTAGGAAGTTAAAATTTTGCATGTACGTGTACTTAGAGTCCTAGATGTACCTTTGTGGGGTTTCAACTATTTACTCGAATATCTACTCGTACCCCTACTCTACTGAGAGCAAGGAATAAAATCATCGCGGAGAGATTTGTTTTTCCTTCCACGAAAGTACAATTTTCCTACCTACTTTACCTTATGAAAATCAGACTCGAAAAACAAGGTATTGTAATGGTGGTTTTTTTTTTTTTTTGATCGTCAAAAAACTCACTCGGTATGTGACATTTTCATCAAATTGGTACATAATTGCGTTGAAACATTTTAGCATCCACGCACATCGAATTTTGTGCGCCCCATCTCGTACTCGCCTCTCTCGCATCAGATTTAGGAACCTAAACCTACGTATACGAATAACGTTACGAGTACTTGGGTATTATAGGGAATCATTCTAGCGTATCGGATAGATGATGGTCAAATAAATGATTCTTTAATGAAACATTAAAGTAATGAAGTCGGAGAGTGGTTTTAAAAACCTTATCCTTTTTACGAACCTTTACGCTGGTTGCTCGTGTACGTAGACGTAACGTACGTACACGTACGTCTACGTATACGTATAAGCTTTGGCATATTTGCATCATTAATGCAGCTAATGGAGTTATTTACGCGGTTTTTAGTTCCCCTTATGCGTGTAAGATACGTGTTTGTGTGTATATAAATAGCAGAGTAGCCACGGCGTGGCGGTCCGATGTGAAGTGAAATTGTCAAAAAGTTGAAAATTTCACCTATCATTGGCTCGTTCATCAGGTACATAAGTAGTAGGTAGCTTGGTACCTACCTACCTACCTACCTACCTACCAACCTACAATATATACATACCTATAAATGTTAGCTAACCTATCTACCTGCGTATGGTGAATTTGTCGGACGCGGTGTGGCGTCCTTTTTGCACCATTATTTTAACCCTCGGCTCGCCCCCCCCCCCCCTCACCTTCGCGCTCTCTTGTTGCGTACAACAAAACGCTAGCATATACCATAGCCGAGCTGTACAGCTAACTGACGACTGTTTAAATATTTAAATGTATTTCCTCGTCGAATTGGAAATGCTTGTTTACACATTCTATTTGAAATAGTATAGTAAATGGTCAAAGGCCTGGTTTAAATTCTATTTAATGTACACCATCGTTTGGCAAAATTTTTAATCGCGAAAATAAAAAAAAAAAATTTACACACTTCGAGTCTAATGTTAATTAAGAGCGAATGGACAGGATTGGACCCGGGGACTCGGGTACTATATAGGAAGCCATTACCTACATAATATGCAGTTTATACGGCATTTAGGTAGGTTTACTTATTTATATACATGCTACATACATACGTACACGTACGTACATCGTCGTATGTAAGCCAGATAATTAATATTGTAATATTAATTTCATTTATTTTCCTTCGTCGTGCGCCTACAACAGCAGACAATTGTTCCGGGTTTTTGTTAAGCAACTGGTTGCCGACGAAGTTTACTCGTAACCGTTTTTCACTCCAATTTTTTGCGTAATTCTACTGCCTGCCTATGTGCCCAAGCACAATGTATCACAGACGACGATACTGACTGCTTTAGTAATGTATTTGGTGTTACTATGTCTCATGTATATTGTGGACCTATACTGTGTATGTTTCGTACATGCATTGGTAGTTAGATACGTACTGCGATCGATGCTAGTAATGATAATGTCATAACAACTAACCTATTACCTACTTAAAATGTGCACCTATCAATGAAGGTGTCGTATACGCTAGTCATTGGTATAGGTATTACCTATTTGCTATTACTATAGTACTACCTGTACTCGTACTTTTTATACTCGTTTACACAGTGTAAAGAAATTACATCTGTCTCTCTCACTTCGTTTAGCTAATATCGCGTCGTTATGTACGAGCTCATTATACGTTTTTGTATGTTTTTCACGGGTATCGAATTTATATAGCAATTTACTATCAAGATGAACGCAGTACATGTGAGGTATATATCATGGCCGCTATACACCGCCCTATCGTTGTGGTCCATGATTTTGATTATGATTTAAGTATAAAATTAATTGTATTCGAATCAACAGCGAAGGCTTATACGGATTTGAAGATCGACATTTTGGAGTCATTGTAAAGGAGAAGGGGTAAATTGACTCCGGATGGAATTTCGAGATGATACTTTGGGGTGGTAGTGACATATCGAGCCGTTTCATTTCAAGTATTTCTGGAAGTGGAAGGCGGATGAGTGGAAAAAGTTACGAAAGGATGTTAAATAAACGTGGTAAAAATTTGGGATTTCCAACTTGACCCCCAGGTCCGGATTAAAAAATTGGTCGGGAAAGGCTACAGCCCCGCAACGCTCGTCTAGGGCCATTTTAGGTTTTTTAAATCAATTTTTTCAATAACACAAGCTTCGATCTATGTAGAGAAGTGTTGCGCATAGGAAAATTAATTTTTTTCCATCTTGAGTATTATTTCATTGTATTACATCTTTTTAAAATGACTTTAAACTTTGATCAATCAGCCGGAGCAATGGTGCGAAGTTGAAGGTATTTTTGAACGAAAAATTCAGCGAAAGCTTAAACTTTCCAGGAAATATGTAAATTGGCTAAATTTTTCCAAAAATACATTGTTTGGCCATTAAAAAATGAGTTTTTTTCAATGTCTACAATCTTCTCGCTGAAATCATCTTTGTTTAAGAGAAAGAAAAATAGTATTTGAGTTGAAAGTTGTACAATTATAATTGATATTTTTACTGCTCCTCGCCTCCTTTCCTAAAAAAATCCATGTTGCGATTTTTCAACATTGTTTGTCTTGTGATTTGTTTTGAAAATATAATAAACCGAAGCTTTCAAAGCTGCTATCAGTCTTCGGCCTCATGTATACTTAACCTGGGAAGGTTCGTACATTTTTCGTTTAAAATTTTAAAATTTACATGAAATATCAAAAAAAAAAAAAAAGAAATTTGATCTTTTTGATACTAGCGTCTCATAGAAAACCACCTGAAGACCTAAAAAGTTTTTGCGATTTTTCTTTGCTTTTCGGAGGTTTTAAAATCATGTTTAAAAATGGAAAAAGTTTTGTATGTTCGCATTTTGAAATTTTGTGAGGTGAAAAATAAAAAAAATAAAAACAAAGTATCGCTTTTAGCCTGATTTTTGCGACATATTACAATCATGAGAGCTGAAAAAAACATTGAAAATAGGAAGGGTTAAATGAGGCTGTAAATCAAAAACCCCAAAAGGCACATCTAAGGGTCTCTACTGCATGTACATACCTAATTTCAACTTCCTAGTCCAATTTGGAGAGGAGTTATGCGAGGAACAAACTCAAAAAATAATAAAAAAAAACTACCAAAAAACCACCTTTTTGAGGCTGGGAGCGGGTTGAAGTGGGGCCAAAAAGTCGAGACCCCCGTACTCAATGTACATACCTCATTTCAAGTTCTTAGTTCAATTTGGAGGGAAGTTATGTGAGAAGCAAACTCAAAAAACGCCAAAAAGTGATCAAAAAACCACTTTTTTGGAGATGTGAGGGGGTACAATGGAGCTATAAGGTTGAACCTCCCAAAAGGCACATCTAGGGTCCCAACTGAATGTAAATATCATATTTCAACTTCCTGGCTCAATTTGGTGCCGGAGATAGGGGAAGAAACAGCCCTTCACCAGGGCCAAAAAGGGGGGAAACCCCATATCTCCCCTCCTAATTGACTTAGGAAGTTGATTTTTGGATATGCTATACAATATTTGATCCTCATTCAATTAGCTTAAAAAAGAGCAATCTTTGTGTTTTTGATCCCTCAGCACCCCCTCCCCCAAAATGGGGCAAAACTGAATTTTGACTCAAATTTATCTTCACTCATATACATCTAATCCGGCGCCAAACTGAGCCGATTGACCGAATTGGAGCGATTTTGGTCGGTATCGAGCGGAGTAAATGATTTTAACGTTCGGGGGAAAATGGTCTTGTAGGACCCCAAAACGGATTTTATTGATATTCCCCCCTCATCCGCCGTTAGTCGATGGACTGTAGTAACCTGGTTTTCATCGATAATATGATATAGAAAATTGGGCTAAAAATACTTTCTCATGGGGGGGGGGGTGTCAAACTAGAGACCTCAAATTTTTAGCATGTTCATTTGACGTAATTTGAAAATCTTTATCGTTAAACCCCCTACCCCCTCCTCCAACTTTGGAAAAAAAATTGAAATTCAAACACCCCAGTACATACTATCGAGATATATACCTGGTCAAAGTTTTGGACCCCCAGCCCCACTGGTTTTCGAGGAGAAGGCTTTTCTTTGAAAAACATTACGATATGATTTTTTTTTCTTGAAAACGCGAATTGATCGATTTTCACAATTTCTTGTTATCGGAGGCTTCCCTAAAAAATGAACACCCCCCCCCCGTCTCTCCACCTGTAATGTACCCCAAAAATGACGAACCTCTTTTTCACATTTTGACCTTTAACTCCCCCCTCCCTTGCCTATACACCCATGCTCACAATTCTGCAATTATGTTCCTGAGCCAAAATTTTAATTGTGTAATCTGATAAAGAATTTTACGTTGAACCGTTTTATTACTATTTATTTTTAGCGTATTGGTAATCATAACACAAAAATCGGAAAAGTGAAATTAAAAAAAAAAAAACTTATTAATTTTTATTTATCCTTGATATCCAGATGAACAAAACGATTAGAATTTAGGACAGCAACTTTGAAGAATTTTTTAAAGCACTTCATTGCAATCATAAATTGTTGAAACATGAAGCTAATTTTTCGTACCGAATATTTCGTCGCGTAAATCCAAATCAATGACGTCGACTTCTACGTCAACTTTCTACAAATTTTCCATTTTTCACCGGTTCAAGTCCAAACCATACGTTTCATTGGTTTACTTACACAAATTCAGATGTGCAAAGAGATTAGTAGAACTAATGGGACACGAATTTTCAAGTTCCTCCCTTCGCCTTCTCTTTCACCCATAAATTGGACATTTCTTAAAAAACTTTACTGCGAGCTTTGAAGCATAAATTGTTGAAATATAGCTCCCTTTAGCAAATTTTTTGTTTTTTATCCTCTAAATTCAATGCACTGACGTCAATGCAAACGTTTCTTACATTTTTCATAATACATTCAGGTCGAATCATTACGTGTGAATTTTTTTATTAACTATTTACCCGGCAGGCAATGAAGGAAAATTCGATAGGCAGCACTTCCAAATTTTTTGTCAAAAATTTTTGAAAACCAGGCTAATGAAATCTATTGGCATACGGTGGATAGAGGGGATGGGGGAGGGTTATCAACGTAAACCTTTATAAGGTCTTGGAAGACTATTGAGACCATTTTTGGCCATGTCAGGTTATATTCCTCTTTTTTTTTATTCTCCCTCCCTCCATCATTGCACAGATTGATACCAACCAAAATCAATCAAATTTAAGCAATAGCTTTAGATTGGCGACAGATTTGATATTTTCGAGCCAAGATGACCTTGGGTCAAAATTCAGTCACGCTCAAAATTGAAGAAGGGGGTGCTGAGGGGCGAAAATGATAAAAATCGTTCATTATTAAAACAATCGATAGAGAATTAGAAAGTATATAACGTATTCAAAAACCAACCCTCAAAGTCAATTAGGAGGAGAGGTATGGAGGGGGTTTCCTTTTTTTGACTTTGAAAAAGGCTGTTCCACCCATATATTCCGTTGAAATTGACGTGAGGGGAGTTGAAATTCAGCATACCCATTTAGTAGAGGTCCTAGATGTGTCTTTGGAGAGGTTTCGACTTTTTAGCCCCATTGTACCCCTTACAGCCCCAAAAATATAATTTTTTGGTGGATTTTTCTTGTTTTTCAAGTTTGTGGCTCGCATAACTCCCCTCCAAATTTAACTAGAAAATTGAAATTTCTAGCAAGGGCACTAGATGTGCCTTTTTGGGGGTTCCAGCTATTCACTTCAATGCCTACTTGTGACGTTTACAGCTGTTCAAAAAAAAAAAAACATCCGCTCATATTTACATTTTTTTTTTTGAATGGACAATTTGCATATTTCCTTTACCTGACAATAATCTTGTGCTTGAAAAGCAATTCATTGCGATGTTTTTTTAGCCTGATGTTTTATGTCATATTGTAAATGATAACGAGGCTATTTCAGACTACCAACCTATAGTTTGATGAAGGAGGGAGTATGAACTAAATCCGTTTTGGGGTCCTAGAAGACCATTGAAACCATATTTTCCACGTCAGATGTTTATTCCTTTTTATTTATTTGATGTTTTCCTGAAAACTAAAATCATTTAGTCAGCTCGATACTGACCAAAATCGATCAAATTTGGTTAGTAAGATTGAATGGGCGGCGGATTTGAAATTTTTTAGTGGGAATGACCTCGGCTCAAAATTCAGTTGAGCTCAAATTTTGCGGGAAGGGGTATTGAGAGGTAAAAATTGAGGCTTTTTGAGTCAGTCGATAGAGAATCAAAAGTTGTGCAACATTTCAAATAATCAGTCTCCCAGGTCAATTAGGAGGGACGAAATGAGGGGTGGGGTTCCCCTTTTTGACCTTGAAAACGTACTTTTCCTCCCCTATCAACCCTCCAAATTCAGCTAAGCAACTGAACTTTAGTATGTAGAATTAGTATAGGGATCATGTACGTGCTTTTTGAGAGATTCGACTTTTCAGACCCATCTTAACCAATTCCAGCGCCCAAAAAATGGTTTTTTGGTCGGTTATTCTTTCTCGAGATTGTTCTCCGCGTATCTCTCCTAATTCAACTAGGAAGTTGAAATTTGGTATGTAGATTTAGTAGTCGGACTAAACGTACCTTTTCGAGGGTTCAGATATTCATCACAATATTTACCTGTACTCCTACCACTACTGAGGAAAACATGTCTCAGTGCGCGTATTTTTTTAATCCTTGAATGCACAATTCGTATATTTTTTTTTTACGTTCCGAAAATCAGGCTCAAGGAGCAATGCATTGCGATGTTTTTTTTTTTTTAAATTTTGCCCAATTGCTAAAATTTTTACGCTTACACAATAATTCTCGTAACACTTATTGCACGCTAAAGAGAATTTCATTACGAAATCCTATTTATGTATAAATAGTTTACTTTGTAGTCGTAACATTCTATGTAACTTGAACGAAAAGTTTTTATTCACAAAGCCAGCCAGACAAGGAGGTAGGTATTCGTACTTATACGAAACATTTGCAACGTAATTTTACAAACTTTGACGCGATACTGACCAAAGCAAAAAGGAATAAATAGCTAGGTACTCGCTACTCGCGTATTTATTACACAGGATTTCCAGATGAGACCATCTTCACCCTGCACCGTTTACTTTTCGCAAAATACCTATATCTACCTGTACTTGAACAAAAATCAATCGTACACGTGATTTTAGTCGAGTTCACGGCTCATTAATCATTATTAATTATCCAATACTGATACAAAAGGTGAATGAAAATTCATACACTAAAGAGTATCCATCTATTTGTCTAGAAAAAAGCCTCTTATTTACATGAAATGAAAAGAAATCGAGTGCTTGGCCGCAGTCGTGACGTTTTAAATTTCCGTACACAAAGGAAAAAGGGGAGGGGATTTGTTGTCAATATTGTATGAGTAATTAAGCATTAAACTTGGTTAAAACATGGTCAATAGGCACATTTGTACGTAAAATAACTGTAGGTACCTACATACTATATTCAGTTGATATGTTTTATCACGATATTGACTAATTAATAAAGGACGAAACAATAGCATAGTGTGAATGTAACCAGGGTACTTTATAAAATAATATCACATCCATTATCACATTCGTGCATTCATCTACCTATATACAGGGTGTCCGATGAAACATCGTACACTTAATTACGAGTACAGTATTAATTTTCAATACAATATTTATCATCAGTTCAAAATTTTTCATCAGTCACGTAAAATTTTACAGCCATAAATTGATATACGATAATACCCTGGTTTTCATTGACAATATACCTATGACATTGAAATGGGGTAGGGGGGAGGGTGTAGTTGAACAGGCAATACATTCCTGATTTTAGGTTCCTAACAATGAGGGTGTGGGAGGAGAGGCTATACGAAGAATTAGCTTTAGCTTTGGTCAAAAAGATGTAAGAAAACCCTCATTTTATTCGTTCTAATAAATTACTTGGAAGGCTAATTTTTTTTTTTTTGGTTTCTTAATACAACTTTTGATTTTATATCGATTGGTTCAAAAATTGGTAATTTTTACAGCTTAGTACCTCTTTTTTAAATTTTGAATTATATATGACTGAAATTTGACCCTTCAATCTTCATGGATATATAATCTTTCGGCAATCCAAACCTGCTATGACTGAATGAATGGAGAGGGAGAATAAAAAAAAATATTAAATATCTGACTCGCCCAAAAATGGTCTTCGTGGTCGTCTATGACCCTAAAACGTTTATCATTGATGGCTTAAAAATGTACTATTTTCTACAATTTTTAGGCCTCGGCCTTCCTCTATAAATTTTGGAATTAAATTTCAAACCAATGCTATCTCGATCCTGCCCATGTATCAATATCCAATTCGATTCTAATCTAAGCCTACTAGTAAAATTGGAATAGGTAAGCGATTTTGTTCACTTTTGAGCTCAATAAACGATTTTGGTCTTTGGACTCCGAAACGGTTTTGTGAAGGAAATTTTATTGATATTCGATATGCGTCGATGACTGCTATGATTAGAATCATTGATAACAAAATTTTTTGGTAACCCTATATCGAACAGGTACATATCTATTCAACTTAGATCCTGGCTCATTCCATATCAAAATGAGCCAAAAAGTAACTTGGGCCTTTCAATTTTGTTCATTATTTGCTTACAGGTCCTTACCCGTGGTCTAGTGAAAGAATCGCCGTCATTCCGGTTTTAACCCTTGGAAAGAGAAGTGGGGGGGGGGGGCTTATAATCCTCAACAATCGCTATTTTTGGTCAAACGTATCGACTTTGAAAAATCACATTTCAACATTGGTTATACTTAAGATGGATTTGTTAGGCAGTTCAACGGAGATTCGAAGTCGATAGTTGAAATTTTGAAAGCTCAACTTTTCATGATAAGTATAAAGATTGAAAGCTACCGTTTCAAAGGCTGAAAAAATCACCACAGATACACCTTTTTATGTTAGTTTTAACCAATCAATTTTTAAAATTGGATCACAACCTCAGGGTGGGGGAGAGGGCACAGGGGACCTCAATTTTTGTCAAAATTCCAAAAAAAAAAAAAATGGAAAAAGTGAAATGACCAATCGATATTTACTAATTCAAGGGCGTAGAGTTTTATTATTGGCTTATTTGTTGACCAGACCCACTTAAATACCCCCTTAATATAGCCAAAATTCGAAAACAATTTGTACCTATTTAAGGCTGCTGAGGTTGAATCACTTATTTTTTAGATCTGTCCCTTCAGTGCCCTCTTTTAGTCACTTTAAAAATTGAAAATACTGAAAAATAATAAAAAAAAAAAAGGTGTAGCATATTCATTTGTATTATAATTTGACACCACTGAGATCGAATACCAACTTACTTTCTCAATCATACTCCTCTATACCCACATTTTTGGAATTTTTGATAATTCAAAGTACACTTTGAAACACAATGGAAATATTAAACTTTTATCTTCAAAGTTCAACTTTGAATTTTTTAAATTTCGATCATCAATTTTGAACTCCTTTAGATTACCTGTAAAACTGCGCAAACAGATTCATCTTTTATCAAACTAATCTTGTCTTGAAATATGAACGTTCAAAATTAAGCTGTTTGACAGAGAATCGCGATTGTTTAAATATTGCAACTGCAAGTGCCACCCTTCATTCCTTTAAAGCGCCAAGGCTAAAATGGCGGCGATTCATTCACTGAACCACGAAATCTTAAAACTCGTGTTACTTTTTCGGTCGCTTTGACATGAAATAAGTCTCCTTAGCATGCCACAGACATGAAGGAGTTGATAAATGGCCAGTGGCATTAGCACATCCATTAGATGTATAGTACAGGCAGAGGCAAGTTCAGTGATGGTATGATCCACTCCACTTTTTCTCCATAGGTATCGCTGTACACTTGTACAGGTTTCTAAACATTTAACAAATGAGCAGTTTCAGAATTTTGATTTGATCACTGATCCAAGTAGCGGACCTTGTAGATAAACATTTTTTCTACACATTTTGTCATGTATGCATTTTGCCTATCTCCATTATTGAAGGGGCAGCGTTCGTTTGAATTTTATGAACCCCTATGAAATAATTGAGGAAGGCAAATTTTGTATAGAACAAAAAATGCTGCAAAAGTTGTCTAGTATAATGTATACTATTCAAAACTATAATTTGGACAGCCCCCCCTGCCATTCCTACATCCCAATTTAGAATATGTATTGTTCTGAATTTCTCCACTAGAATCGCTGTGGTGCAGCAGCCCTATTGGTCGAATTCAGTCATTGATCGTATACTCAAGGGTACCTTGTGAGCTCGCTAACTTGTCGTCAAACAGCTCTCCCATAGAACCTGGCTGTGCGCAAACAGCTGCGCAGTAATTCGCGTATCTTTTAAACATGCTGCGCACCTTTCCCCTGTGCGGTATGTAAGATTGATGAGTTCAGTTGAGTCATTCACTTAGCTAGCGGCGTCATCTTTTTTTTTTAGGGTGTTTAGTGCGATCCAAGCGTTTCTTTTTAGAATTATTCTTTTAATAATATATTATTTACTATTGAGAGTAATATTTTATAAATTTTATCCGTAATAAATGATTTATCAATTGGTATCCCAATCGAAAGCCGAATGTAGCATCAATTTTTATCATTTATGTTGGTAAATTTGCTCCTTCTATTTTCTAATTACGTTTTCTTTTTTCATTTTCAGTTCCTGCTAGGCTATATTATGTTACATTTAATCAACTCCGGAACCGAAGAGCATCTCATCGGACACCCTGTATAACGACTCGTACGAATAAAATGAACTCTTTTTTTTTTTTTTTTCATCGTCTTAATTACCAGCTCGAAGAATTGAACCCAGTTATGCGGAAATATTTGATCGAAAACGGTGAAAATGAGAAACACGCGACGTCAATCGAACATGCAGCCAGGTACGATACATATAAATTTGAATAGTAACGAGATAATTGATGTTAAATGGCTTCTTAAACGCTTCATCGTGTTTAACAATGATCATGTACCCAACTACCTACATAAAGATAATTTAGCACGTTTTATATTCATCGAACATTAGTGTTATTGTTGTTGTTGTTTTCTTCTTCTTATAAGTATGTAGTTTTTTTCTCCTCGAGCTTCCAAGTAGATATACATACGTAAATGTACAGGTACAGGTAATACTTTTTAACTGTACGTACAAACTAGGAACCTATCTCTGTGAAACAAAAAAAAAAAAAAAAAAAAAAAAAAAAAAAAAAAAAAAAAAATGGTACGTGCATGGAAATGTATATTTAGTTCAAGCGGTACACGTTGGCGAATGTTAAAGATGATGAAAAAAAAAAAAAAAAAAAAAAAAAAAAAAAAAAAAAAAGGTATCAACGAAGACGGAAAATATTAGTTATGAATAAATAAACGTCGTTGTAGGTGTACTTGAACGTTCTACATAAAAGACTTGTTAATTTTTACTATCAAACGGCGAATTTTTTTTAAATATCTACCATGTACTGTAAGGTGCTTTGAATAGACTCCAACTTACATAGATAGAATGATAGATAGATGAAAGTAAAAATGCAGGTGAACTCGCGACATGATTAAAATGTCTGTTATTCCGTCGATTCATTATTATTATATCAGATTCGTATATCCGGTAAGTATAAAAGTAAATGATAATAAAAACAATAAAAGTTATTCGCTGTAAGATATTTAACACGATTTAAAACGTGGTCACACTGTGTAGTCAATGAAGATGGAAGAAATTTTCGGGCATCCTCGTTACAGCTTAAAAAGAAATTACTTGTTAATTTAATTGAAATGAAACGATATCGGTTACTGATACGTGATTAATTCGGTCACGTTATGTAGAGTAGCCGGCAGCTGATATTCGCGGTAGCCATGTTTTTTACTACATAATTTTATTTTTCAACAGTCATGATTGTTATTTATTTTTGGTACATCGTATCGAACGTATTCGTATGTTTTAGCGGTTTGAATATCATCTTTATTTTAATCCCCGATAGCAGAGCTGCCGCCATAATCGCTACCACCGAACTTGGTTACGACTATGCTGAAGAACAAACCGAACTAGAAACGTATTCACCCGAAGTTACCGATGCTATACCGCAAGAATTCTTCGAAAGGATACCCGGACATAATGTAAAGGTTAACGCTTCCCAAGAATATATCAGTAAAGTAGAATCTACCAGTTTAAAATTTAATAGTGATTTCGATGATGAAAAATCTAGCATCGAGTTATCAACCGCACCAAACCACTCGTCGTTTGCGTCGAAACAGACCAACGGTAGTTTTCAGGATTTAACAAATATAATCGAATCTTTCACTAACTCGGGAACTGAGATGATGTGTACTTCGAAGCAGATAAATGATCCTGTGGATGTAAAATTGTCCACAAATAACATCCATCTTTGTACTAATTCGACAACAACGTTAGTCTCAAAACAAACTGATACTAGTTTGAAACTTTCGACAAATATCAGTCATCTTCGTACTAATTCGGCAACACTGGAGACAACGTTAGTTTCAAAACAAACCGATAGTAGTTTTCAGATTTTGACAAATATCAGCTATCCTTGTACTAATTCGACGACAGCAATACAACAAACAACGTTAGTTCCAAAACAAACCGATAGTTTCGAACTTGCTACAAACATCAGCCATCTGCGTACTAATTCGGCAACACTGGAGACAACGTTAGTTTCAAAACAAACCGATAGTAATTTTCAACTTTTGACAAATATCAGCTATCCTTGTACTAATTCGACGACAGCAATACAACAAACAACGTTAGTTCCAAAACAAACCGGTAGTAGTTTCAAACTTGCAACAAATATCAGCTATCTTGGTACTAATTCGACAACACCGGGGACAACTTTAACCTCAAAACAAACTGATATTAGTTTGAAACTTTCCACAAATATCAACCATCCTGATACTGCTTTGATAACAAATACAACTACTCCGACAATCACATTCATTCCTAGTAATTCTGATCCGGTAGCTTCGGCATCAGTATTAGTGCAATCAACAAAGATCATCGATCTTCATACAAACTCAACATTGAACGAAAGTGAAATCGATACTGCTGAATCGACTACTAATTCAATTATTTCAAATATAATAAGCAATACATCCGAATCAACGATAACCGTTCCTTCTACTATTGATATTTTATCAAACATAATAACGCCATTATTTACTCTAGAACAAACTGATAACACTTCGGAATTAACAACGAAAATAACCGAATTAGTCGAACATCAGAATAATGTCACTTTTGACGAAACATCTAATCCCGATGATGAACTTCCCATTACAACAATTCTAGCCAAGGAGCAAGATGAAGAGAATTATTCGATAGAAAAATCAACGCAGCCTATTTCGATAAAGTCATCCGAACTTTTAGAACCTGAATTGTCAAGCAGAGAACCCTCAGAGCTGAAAAATGATGCTGATTTAGCTGATCCTCCAACTACACGAACACCTAGATACGAAGAGGGATACCATGATCCAAAAATCGCACCTACGAGGTACGCTCAGTATGAAGAATACATTAAGACAACTGCGTGGCAGTATGCTTCCGATTATGGCATTGGAATGAGGTATGTAATTTTAAAATACTTACAATTACATACGTACGTATATTTTTTTTTTTTCAAGAAATTATTAAATTAAAAAACATAGATGAGCTTGCGTTTGATTTATAGGCTCAAATAATCAGCGTGACTGCAATATGATACATCAACGATTGTGGATCATTAATCAGTCGACTGTTAACACTTATCTCAAGTCATTATAATATTCTTCAATAAGTCAATGAGATATTTAACTAGCCACGTCAAATTCAAATGATAGTTAGCGTCACACAATTAGCCAAATTTTTGTTATATTCGAACACTTTCAAGCAGTGTTAAAAATGCTGATAAGATGAGTCAGTTGTTTGAAAGGGGAAATACTTACTCGATTTATCGTTTGGCATCCTGAATGGTGATTTGTAAATACTCGTATTGTTCAATGCTCATTTTCAGCTTGATCCTTTTGTAATATCATTGTTTTTCATATTTCATAATATCCATGACTTAACTACACTTCCTATAGTTTTTCGTTCAACATGATATTGACATATGCAGCTGTTTCTCTTACTTCAGTTCGCATTTTTACAACAATAGGTGAGAAATATGTTGGTACCTACTGTTTCAGAATAATAATTATTACATTAGGTATAAATTTTTTTTTTAATAATAATTATGAAGAAATATTTTTTTCTGTCAACTTTACGAGAGAGTGTTACTCTAAAGTTCTTCTTGGCTACAAAGTTCGAATAGTTTTATAATCATTCGAAATGCTCCTTAAATATATACCACCCCTTCATCTAAGTATCTCTACCAAATTCTTTGACAATGTATACATCACGCTTCGAGGGTTTATTTTTTGAAATCATTGACCTGATTTTTAAAAAATTTTCTTTGTCATATGTACTATCAATGAAACGCATACTATTATGGATTATGGAGCTACAATGAACCCGGAAAAGAAGGGGATATTCAGCTGTTTAAAATCAACGTCTTAGAAGACAATTAAGACCATTCTTGGCGATATCAGATATTTCTTTCATTCCTTTTTTCCCTTCGAGACTAAAATCATTTGCTCCGCTCCATATCGAACATATAAGAGTGAGGATGGCTTTGGGTAAAAATTCAGTCATGTCTAAATGTAGACAAGGGAGTGCTGAGGGGCAAAAATCTTTAAATTTGTTCCTTTATGAGTGAATCGATAGACACTTCAAAGTTGTATAACATATCCAATAAGCGACCTCTTAGGTCAATTAGGACAGTAGATATGATTGGGGGGGGGTTCCCCTTTTTGATCTTGAAAAAGGGCTGTTTCTCTCCTATCTCGCCTTCAAATTGAGCTAAGAAATCGGAATTTGGTATGATAATTCAGTAGGGGTCCCAGATATTCCTTTTGGGTGTCTTGAATATTTAACCCCATTTCATCCGATCACAGCTTTGAAAATGTAGCTGTTTCTCCTGGATTGAGCTACGAAGCTGAAATTTGGAATATAGACTTAGTAAAGACCACAGATGTGCTTCTTGGGGTCTCAAAACTTTTCTGCCCCATTACACTTTCTTGTAACTCCGAAAATGTGGTTGCACCCCCTCACAGTCCCAAAAATGTAGCTTTTGGTAGGCTTTTCTTATATTCCTCACATATCTCCCCTCCAAATTGAGCTAGCAACTTGAAATTTGGTGTGTAGATTGAGTACAGGTCTCAGAGGTGCCTTTTGGGTACTTTGTCTTTTCAGCCCCATAACACCTCGTCACATCCCTAAAAGTGTAGGTTTCTGGTCGAGTTTCCTTATTTTTGGACTTTATTCCTCGCATATCTCACTTCCTAATCGAGCTAGGAAGTTGAAATGTGGTATGCAGATTTAGTATAGACCCTAGATGTGTCTTTTGGGAGGGCTTCGACTTTTCAGACCCACAACACTCCCTTATAGCTCCAAAAATATGGTTTTTTAGACAGGTTTTCTTATTTTCTAATTTGTTCCTCGTATATCTCCCACCTCCAACCGCTTAAATTGAGCTAGGAAATTGAAATTTGGTATGCAGATTTAGTATAGCTTGGAAGTTCTTTTTGGGGGTTTCCACTTTCCAGCTCCTAACCACCCTCTCACAGCCTCTTAAAGTAGTTTTTAGTCGGATTTTCTTATTTTTTGAGTTTGTTTATTGCATATCGCCTCTCGAAATTGAGCCAGGTAGTTGAAATATGGTGTGTAGATTTAGTATAAGCCTTAGATATGCGGATGAGGGGGGGTTTGTATCAGCTATTCACTCCAATATGTACCTTCACCCCCCTACCACATTCTCGGAGTGGATCTCAAATATCTCTCTTATTTTATGAAATTTAGCTCAAAAAGCATGGTCTTGTGATGCTTTTTTTTTTTGATTTCTAGTCTAAGCGTAAATTTTTTTTAAACCGATTCTTTTTCACTTCTTTTTGCATTTTGATTTTCAAATACAATAAATTGAAAGTTTTTACGTTCATAAATTAATGTTTTTAGAATACTATTTTAGGGAGAAATTTTTGGAATAATTTTATAATTTTAAGAAGTGTAAAATAACAAGTACAATTTCAAGGAATTTCACAATTCAAATAAATATCGGTTATTTCTAAATTGTTATCAAATTTTACAATGCTGTATTTCCTTAAAAAATTTCAACCAATGATAGTCTCAGTAATGTTCAATTTTTATAATGTAGATATCAAATTTTGCTATTTCTGTAATTCATTGATATCCTTTTTTCAGGAACTGGGATGAATTTATTCAATTTTAATAAAATTACGATATTTTTCAAGATTTTCTATTTATTTTCAATAATTTTCAGATTTTCATTTCATTTTTTCAACCTTTAAATCAAAATTTGAAAGGAATTGAAGCTTCGTACAGATTTTCTCTTGAGTAATTTCAAAAATTATCCCTTTATGAAATATTATATTCATTTTTTTTTTATTTTAAAACTTATAGTCATTTCTTCAGCGATTGTATCATGTTTTTTTTTTTTTTTTCAAAAAATTCGAAACAAGTCTAATTACTTTTTTTTTTTATTAAAGAACAATTTTTTACAACATTTATAGCAATTTTTAAATGAAATCTCTTATTATAAAATTTCCAATTTTTGAAAATATTTCTTATTTTTTATTAAACTCGTTGAATTTTCCATCCGAAAAAAAAAATGAAAAAAATCAGAATGTTGTTTGGAAAACTTTAATTACGTACTTTTCAGGTAATTTGCCAGTAGTTGATAATTTTGTCTTCGAAGCTGAATTGTTGGACAATTATGAGATCGATCAAAAACATCAATATCCACGAATTAGAAAATTTTTTATATTCACTGCACCAAACAGAAGCCCAAAATTTCCGTATTTTGATAAAAGCCTCTGCATTTTTACCACACGTTTGAGTTTGAAATTTATTTACTATAAAATTTTTCCCAAAATAGGTACTGAAATGTTTTCTATGTCAAAATGATAGACAAACATGAGAGAATTTATTAAAAAAATTTTCACATGCCTGGGTTTGGCTGGAAGAGAGAAAAATAAGTTATCAACTACTGGCAAGTAGCCTTAGGTTGATTTGAAATTTTTTCCAAAGGCATGTGATTTAGGAGATGGATGGGGGGATACAATGAAGTATAATATTTAATTTTTTCGCAAGTTTTTGATCATTACATGCGACTTAGTTAACAAAAATGCTAAAAAAAATTCCTCTTACCTATCAACTATTGACAAATCACCTTTAATTTCTTTTTCCTTGTTTCTTTCTTCGCATGTAAAACTATCGTTATGTGCTAAGATAAGCATTTTATCGGTGTTCTTATCACGAAAATTATTTGTTAAATTGAGCATTTTTTTCAGGCGAAGATGGTAATTTGAAATTGAGATCGAAAGTATCGGCGGTACGTGTACACATCAATATTGAATTTTATAGTGAAAAAAAAAATTCGTTAGGTTCCAATATCTGCGCAGATGTTAATTTAGACGAAAAATATGCAAATTGTGCGAGTCATCGATAATTTTTCGCTTTCTTATCAGCCATAGCGATAGTAGTAATTATTTATAGAAAAATTGTTCAGAGATGCCAACGATTAATCGAGTCATATCCTTATATCGGTCTATTGGGGACGTACCATTATCTTAATTATAATTCAAAAAAAAAAAAAAAAAAAAAAAGTTAATTAATAAATGTACACAATTAACTATAGGTAGGTCGGTAGATATTAGAGTAATGCGAAATTTATTTAAATAACTTACATTGCATTCGCGTAGCAGAATTTTTTACATCCATGATTCAAATTTGCAAACAAACGAGACGGAAAAATTGTCATTTTCAGTACCTACGCCAGACACACATTACCGCAACGCGTACATATCACGTGAATTTTTACCAGATTTTTATTCGACGAATAATTTTCATTGGTTATAAAAATCGTAGAAAAACATTTACAAAAAAAAAAAAATAATAAAAACAATAAAAAAATTGCTTTTTAAAAGAAAATTTTACACCAAATTTATATAATTATTTAAAAAAAAAAATAATAATAATTGTAACGAATCAACCACGTGAAGAAAAATCGCGAATTTTTTTTTATCTCGAATAAATTAGCACGACGTATGTTGGAATTAGCGAGGTTTGTCGTTATAAAACCATTACTAACCATAACAAGTGATGTTTACATTGAGTACACTGTGGCTGGTAATGTCTATTGCTGCATGTGCGTCGTTTGAAGCTTGTGTTTTCACGGTATGTATTTTCATCTCCCACTCTTGGCTGCTACTGGTCTCTCTTTCTCTCTTATGGTCTGTTGATGCGGTATGCTCTGTACGCCATATGGACTCGAATGAGATGAAAGAAAAAATTTTCATACACGTTACGAGCCTCGTCTAATCGTGTGCGGACGTGTAAAAAACCATTGACATTGAACGAGTGCAATTTGTGTATTCCTTATCAGTTATTAGTCATTATTTATTTATTTCATATATACCACGTACATGTATAAAAAATATTATTTTATTACCTTCTAGAATAGTAAAATTAACGAAATTATACGCTTTGACGTTGTTGAAGAAATCGTAAACCGACCTAAATGATCGAAAAAATTCTACGACGACCGAAGAAAATAAGTACTCGATCGTTTTAAAATTGTCAATCATCCGAGAATTTTTTTTTTTTTTTTTTTTTAATGAGTTGATATCGTTACGAAGTGTAGATTTTAAAGGATGATTTCTCGAGTAGAAAAATATAAAAATAAAGAAAATTACAAAGTCCTTGGGAAAATAGATTTGTATTCGTTTATTTATTGGCGAAAATTTTCTCTCAAATGATGATGTAATCTTGAATTGCATTTTTATCGAGTAATGAACGATTTGTAATCGATTTAAAAAATAATAATAATGTACTTTTGAGCAATAAGTATACGAGTATCGATGCTATAAATCGAGTACTTATTTTGAAAAAAAAAAAAATTTACGTTGAAGATTTCTTCGAGGTAATTTTTTTTTTATGGAAATCTAATATCAAAACATTTGGAAACAGCACGTTAAATGATTTCTGGATTCATGAGCACTTATTTGAATAAAAATTTTTTAAACGATAATAAAAATAGTAAAAAATTGTAAAAATACCTAATTGAAGATTGGTAATAATTTTTTAAGATAGAGAATTTTACACTCAGACTACAAAAACGGTTCATCGTTGTCTGTAGTCTGTCCCCTTTGAATTCATTTTTTTATCCAGAATTTAATGTAAAAATTGTAGAAATTTTTGAAATTATAGTCATTTTAATTTAAATTGAGCCATTATCAACGAAAAGAACAAGAATAGGGCGAACCAAAATGATCCACAGAAGACTGGTCAAAAAGGATTAAAAAATTTCCAATGGAAATTCTCATTATCCAATCATGAAACCGTATCAATTTTGATTAAATATTTAAATCATTCTATATAAGATGGCTCCCAATTAGCTGATTAAAAACTAGGTCTGTACCACGGCTAGACTTATTTTTTGAAAAGAATAAAAAAGTTCCAAATAAAATCTGCGCGCGCATAGTATAAAAATTAACCAATCAAAGATCATATTCTTGTAAACAAACTCTAAACCCGGACCTCGAACTTTTCGCAAATAAA
>FIZR01024012.1:0-23262 GCA_900060175.1 Ferrisia virgata | reverse complement strand
CAACCCAACATTGTTCTCAATCTAGGGATCTTTTTCAAACACATGCTGTTGTAATAAGAAATGTGATTATAAAATATCTGTTCATGTAGTTGTATAGTATTTTTAACGGTGAATTCAGATTTGTATTAGTATTTATTTTTTGAATAATTACAAGATGAATATTTTGAATTTAAAGTACCTAAGTACTTCTTCAAGTTTTACTGAACATATTTTTAGATGTACAAAAAAGTTTCAACCTGTGTCAAGAGTTCATTCTATGCAGATTTGTTGCCTATATTATGTACTTTCTCATACCAGTTTTACTTTTTGCAACAACTTGCATGTTTGCTCAAAATTAGCTAAAATTTGGTCAAAAAGATGCACAAAAATCAAAAATGTGTTCCTGCGAAACAACAATATTCAGATTTTGAATGAGGAGGATACAAGAAATCAATTACACGATTTTGTGATATTATTACATACGTTGGAATTTTGTGTCTACTGTTTCTGTAATTATCGAATTTCTGCTCAATTTCAGCATTTTTTTCAAACTAGACTAAACACATGTATTTTAGTACTCATTATATCAATAATATACTTCTTTTCAGAATACATTTCAGTTTTTTTAGAAATATGTCTAAAACAAACTTTACTGGTCAAAAAAACATATTTGGATACACAACATGACAATTTATTGAAATTTGAGTTTTGCTCCCCCAGCCTTCTAGGTCAATTAGGAAGGGAGATGTGAGTTTTCCCCATTTTTGCCCTTGAAAAAGGGTTGTTCCTTCCTTATCCCCTCCCTCTCTGAATTGGTCCTGTGACATGAAATCTGGTACCTGGATTTAGTAGAGTCTATAGATGTTCCTTTTGAGAGTTTTGACTTCTCAGTTTTCAAAAAATGTTGTTTTTTGGTCAGTTTTTCTCATTTTTTGAATTTATTTGTCGTATAAGTCCCCTTGAACTAGAAAGTTGAAATTTAGTTTATAGATTTAATACAAAATTTAAATGAGCCTTTTGGGGTGTCTACTTTTCATCTTCGTTGCACCCCCTCAGAGCTCTGGAAGTTTATTTTTTTGGTTAGTTTTTCTTATTTCGAATAGCGCTAGTGAAGAGAGGATGGGAGCTGTCGTTCAATTGCTGCATACGAATTTGGCAAGTAGATTTAGCAGGGTTTTAAATGTAGTCTTTAATGGTCTGAATTATGCTTTTTAAAATTACCTTCTTCCACTACCATCGATTTGGAAAAAACATCGCTTAACGATGAAACCCCTCGTTTGAGCCATTCCTAGTTAAGCCACTGTCCCAAATCAAATAAGAGATTCGAAATTTGGTATGCTGGGCTTAGTAGAGGATCTAAATGTGCCTTTTGAGGGGCTCAATTTTCCAGTTCTATTGCTCTTGCTGACATTTCCAAAGGCATAATTTGTAAGATGGTTTTGATCGTGTTTTTTTTTTTTTTTTTTTTTGTTTTTTTTTTTTTTTTTTTTTAGTTTGTTTTCCCTATATTTTCCATCCAAAAATTGAACTAGAAACTCTAATTAAAGGTTGAGCGGTCGCATGTCGATAAGAGACAATTTTTACGTTTTTTAGTTTAAGTTGTCTCAAGAAAATACGCAAAATAAAAGCGAATCTTTATCGAACACAATACAAGACATACCTAACTTTTAGTAATTCATAGATTACAGCTGCATTTTTATGTGTAGCAGTTCGTCTTCGTATATTGCAAACACCTCCCATGTTCTGCAAAATGCATGCTTATTTATGCCAATCTTTTTGTTGCTTTTAATCTATATAAATATCGTCTCATATCCTTTATAAATTATAATGATATTTTACGTTTCCCTTTTCACCCATAATCCAGATATAGGAAAATAGATAGCTATAGATATCTGTACAAGTAATTTGTATGCACCGAACGGTAAGCCCGGTGTTTAGAAAACTCCTGATAAGCTTAGCGAAGAGTTGCACTTTGAAACGTGTTAATGAAAATCGAAGTAAATTGGTTTTGCTCTTGGAACGTAGATACAACGTGAAGGCGATTCAATTTTCTCTATAACCAATGTCCGGTCACGTAAAACTAATCGTATCCATGTTATTCGCAATTTCGCCAAAGTACCAGAATAAAGTGATATAAAGTAAATGTACGAACTTTGCATAAACTTATCATTACGTACACGTACATACAAGATAGATACTTCACTACCATTATTTTAAAAAAATTGTTTCACGCGATTAAAATACGTACACGCCATTTTTACCTCGAGCGAGATTCTGAAAAAAAATTCGAGAAAAATTTTTTACCACCCAAATACGATAGCTAAAACGCGGTAAATTTAATCGAAATTATCGTAACTGTGCTTCATATCATTGAGTCAATTTTTAAAGGCGAAGAATGCTCTGCGGTTGGATTATTTTTAGCCTATGTCTAAGTATCTGTCCCAAGATCCCTTTCATTTTCAAACCAAGGTCTTTAAGTTTTCAAAATTTTTCCACGTATGGTAATTTTTCAAGCTCGTGAAAATATATTTTTATCGTGTACTGTACGTCTACGTATACCAACTTATTACATTTAGGTGCCCGAAAGCTACGCGAGCTTTTTTTTTTCGCTTTTTATCGAGGTCTTCATTTTTTTAAGTCGTATTACCCTTGAAATTTCGCAATGGTTCGTTTTTGTTCTGGTTCCTCATATTGCCTCGCGTTTTGTTTCATGAAAATCGTCTCTCGCTGGTGATTTCTATAGTTTTGGTGATTCTTAGCCTTAGGTTTATTAACAGAGTATTTAAGGAATGTACATTTAGTAGAACCCTAGATGTGCACTCTGGGAGTCGCGAATCAACAATGATAATTTTTCATCGATACTCTCTTTTTAAGAGAGACCAGAAAAACGTTATTTTTCGTAATTTTTGAAATATTTTAAAATGGGTCGAGAGAAATTCAATTCTGATAATATATCAATGGAAATAGAAGTGGTATGGTACTCTTAATGCATTGAAGTCACTAGAAACCCTTTCTCACATTAACTGATTTTTTTTTGACAACTACTTTTCTGACTTTCAGGGATTCCCAAACTGTTGTGAATAAAATATAAGAAATACTGGAAAAGAGTGGGGATGACCTTGAGTCAAAATTCAGTTATGCCCAAACTTTGGAGATAGAGTGCTAAGAAGTTCGCTCTTTTTTGAGCCAATTGATAGAGAATCCACAGTTGTATAACATAATCAAAAATTAACTTCCTGGATCAATTAGGAGGCGAGATATGAGTGGTTTTCCCTTTCGAGGAAAAAAGACAAAGCTGTTAGCAAAATGCACGAGGATGTGAGAACAATAGAGAATTGGATGAAGTTGGAATGTAGGATCGTTAAGGATTGCGAGAATGGACAATACTCGCTCGAATAATTGATGAGATTCAATTTTGTAAATTGATTAGTTGAAATGAAAAGAAAATGGCCATTCATAGTAATTTTTTTAGATTTTAAAATGACACTCTTAAACGTTCGTGTTTATAATAAAAATTTGAGTTTTTACCTCAAAAGTTCAGTTTTGAGCTTTCAAAATTTAGACTGCTTTCAATTCTCTACAAAACCACACAAAAAAAATTCATGTCAAGTTCAACCAGCATCAAAACATGCTACTCCAAATTTGATCAGTTTGGGGTGCAAAATCACAATTTTACGAAAATAACAAGGACCGCCTTAACTCTACTTAGAAGTTAGGGCCAAAATTACCACCATTCCTTCACTACATGGTACATGGTCGAGTTTAACTCGCAAAAAAATGGAACGAAATTGGAAAACCTTAGGCTACATTTAGACCATTTTGATATGGAATGATTCAGCTTGAACAACATGCTAATTAAGATATTGATAAAATAAACTTCTTAAAACTGTAAAATCTTCTTCTTCGGAAACTTCCACTTCTCGTACTTCGCTTTCATTATACCTACTCAGATAGGTTTCAATTTTTTAGCACTCCACCGAGACTCTGTAAACGATTTGGAAATTTTATTAAGAATCGTTATAATTTTTTACCTCTTCCATTCTCACTCATTTGTACTTGTCGCCTTTTATCAAATATTGTCACCCAAGTCGCTATGAGGTCTGTAGCTATTCTACCAGCATTGAAAAATAAAATCAATACTCAGCGAATTGATATTTATTATTTTCGATTCCCCTGCACAATAGCAAACCACGCAACGTACAACGTGACGATAAATGAGCGTATAATTTACGCAAAGATGAAAATGCGACAATGCTATATACTTACGATAAATGCATATTTATTTGCATAATGTTTTCATTCGATTTACAACAGACGAGAAGCATATTTAACTTAACGACGTACCTATTGTTATTGTTTCAGTTTCAAGATTCTAAAATGGAGCAGCTAATCGATCATTTGAATTCGTACAGCAAACACGGTATACCACAGTTGCACAGTGTCGACGAAGATTTAGAAGAAGGTAAAGTATCTACTGTTCGTATTTACCATACGTATAAAGGTGCTAGGTAATAAATTCGATATAGGTAGAGGTACTGCTACCTACAATTGTAGTACTTGTATAAGTAGCTAAGTCAAAAGTAACATCGCATCGTAGATGACGAAAACGTTATATTAAGTCGAAAAGATAAAAGTATAGGTATACGAAACAAATTGCGTGCTGCTTGAATAGATAATGGAAAATTTACGTTTTTATGAACTAGCATGAACTTACTTATGTGTATGTATAATATGCATATAGTAGGTGTATCTAGGAGAGGTACATTACATATACAAGTGTACGTATACACAGTATACGAGTTACACTGAAGGTGAATTTATGTACAGGGTGTTCCGTCTCGATAGTACCTCCTTCATTCCACAAGTAGAGCAACACAAGTTGAACTCATGTAGCACGAGTTGCCTATCTAGAACATTGCAGAGGCTGTGCTATAGGCATTCATATTTTTTATTTTCAAAAAATTTAAACCAATTTTAAAAAAATTCCAATTAAAAAACTTAAAAATGGCAGAGTCATCTGGTTTGCATCAAAATGTGGCAAATACAATGTAGTATTTTTGGTGAAAAAAACTACGAAAATTCATTTAAAAAAGCTTTTTGTTGAAATTTTCATTTCAATGGAAAATTTTTTTTCTAAAAAAGGAGAAATTTCTGCATAAAAATTTTTTTCCAAAATATTTAAACAAGTTGGGGAAAATTCAAGTATGCCAACTGGTGGAGGATACTATTTCTTCAAAAAACTTTTTTAAATATATACTTAAAATAACTTTATAAAAAGTTATCAACAAAAATTTTGAAAATTTTCAAACATTTTTTTGCATTTAATTCATCATGTATCCTTTTAATTTTTTTCCCGAAAATACTGCATTATATTTGTTACATTTTGGCATAAACTGGACATCTCTGCCATTTTTAGTTTTTAATTTAGAACTTTTTGAAAATTGCTCTAAATTTTTTAAAAATAAAAAATGTTAAATGCCTACTGCCTAGTCCCTGTAATGTTTTGAATAGGCAACTTATGCTACATGAGTCCACCTTGTTCTGCTCTACATGTGATTTGAAGGAGGTACTGTCATGATGGAACACCTTGTATATGTACCTACTATTTACCTATACATTATGCATACTCATTCAAAACATAAACTGCGTACCTAGGTACCTACCTACTTACCTACTTACATCAACATCTGACTGCCTAGTCGCCTACGTACAAACTCTATGAAACATTGAGATGTTTACGTATGTAGATAGGTTGGTTGGTTGGTGCGGAAAAATGGTAGGTATTTGGCGGATTATCGAAGCTGTCTGTTGCTCTATACATAGCGTCGCACTGGCAAAGAATTTTGGAATTAGTTGTACGTACTGTACGATGACTAGGTAGTAGGTACCTAGCCTACCTACCTTTTGCCGAGTCGTACAGTTTCTATATTTCACGCAAAATCTTCTTAAAAACAGTTCGCGTATCTACTTAGTTGTTCAAAAAACCATGCTCGGTAGAGAGGAAAGCATTTCGTATACAAAGCTTTATAGATAGGTGCTTTTCTCTACCCCTTACGCACGTCTAACCCGTTGTACTGAGAAAATTTTACAGCGCCGCGCACCGTGCTTAATAAGTATTAACATCACGGATGGCACGTCTTGTTATTTTAGCCGATTTATTTCTTAGCTAGGTATATAACAGTTTTATATGTACAGTAACTTATAAAAGCGTGAGTAGGTGTTCCTTTATAGAAGAAGAGGGAAGCGGGGGGTCTCACCAACGACTCTATCTTATCGTTCGATTATCGTACCCGTCTATAGTGCTATACCTACCTCTACACATGGGCATTAAGTCTTATTATGCGGGGTGTTTTGCGAGCGCTTACGAATATTTCGCCTGACAGTGCTATATGCTGCAAATTAAAACACACAAGTGTTGATAGATTTGCCTACTTTTTAATTCGAAGAACAAAAATTATTCATGAAAGATGTGTTTCCCTGTATAAGTGTAGAATTTTTATAATTAATGTGTGGGAGAGAAGTAGTTTGACCGCGAATCCGAATTCCGCGTAAAAAGTTCTTCTAGAATTATTTTGACTCGAAAATGGCGAATAAATTACATTTTTTCATGAGCCTAAACTTTCTTTTTTTAGCTTAATTTTCTGTGTCATATTGTCAATGAAAACCAGGCTATTACAGTATATCGACGTATGGCGGTTGGAGTTAGGATCCTAGAAGACCACTACGACCATTTTTGACCATGTTAGATGCTTATTTTAACATTGAAAGATGCTTAATAGCACATTCTATAATTGACTGTCAACAGTTGACCATCAACAATGGATCATCAAAATCTGCATTGTTGAGATTTTTATAGCCTGGATGTTGATAGCCTCAAAATTGAAGGTCAACTTTTCTGTCTTGTCAACATCTAGCTTATCAGCAGTTAAATTATGTTTGACAAAACAGTTGAATGTTATGAAAAAAATGGTATGCAATTTTCAAAATTCCTAATGTTAAAAAGAAATCACGAATTTTTTAAAAATTATGCCACTTCAGATGAAATTTGAACTTTTACTTGAACCAAAAAAGTGATAACATGAAGAATCTTGAAAATTTGCTTGGTATGTTTCTTCCAATATTCAAGTTGACTTTCAGGACATTGGTACTCCAGATATTGATGGTCAACTGATAACTGTTGATGGCCCACTGTGTTGATTGATCGGGATTGTAAAGAGTTGACAACCCAAATCAGGATGAGACGGATGTTGATGGTTCACTATTGTTGGTCAACTCTTGACAGTTCACTCAATTTCGTTGTAAAAATAGAAGAAAATTTTAACTAACAATAGATAAAAAATAGTAGGAAAAAAACGGATTTGATATTTTTTAGAATGGGGATGGCCTGCAATGGAAATTCAGTTGTTCACAAATTTGGAGGAGGTGGCTAAAATTGTATCTTTTTGAGCCAATGGATAGACAATCTAAAGTTGTGTAATATATCCTTAATTCAGCATCCTAGGTCAGTTAGGAAGTAAGATATGAGGGAGTTTGCCCTTTTTAACTATCAAATATGTTGGTTTTCCCCTATCTCGCCTCTACATTGAGCTAGAAAGTTGAGAACTGAAAGAAGAGATTGGAAAAATGTTGTAAAAAGGCAGAAAGCATACCAAAACTTGTGTAAAAAGTCTTGTAAAATGTGAAAATGTACCTAAAATATTGAGAAAAATTGTGAAAGATTGTTGTAAATTTGCCAAAAACCCGGAATAAGTGTTAAAAATTACAAAAAATCTACTCAAATTCACTAAAAAGTATTCCTTAAAATATAAAAAAAACTCCTGAAAAATCGTTTGTTAAATGCTACAAAAAATTGCAAAAAATAGTTTTAAAATTCCAAAAATTTATTGAAAAAATGTTGAAAACTATCAAATCTGTCCGAAGTACGAGTAAAAATTGTGAAACATTTTTTGAAATTGGATTTAAAAAATGGGCAAAAATGTGTTAAAGTTCAAGTGCAAAAAATTATACCCAGAATGATAACACTGAAAAGTGTTACAATGTTCAAAAGAACGTACTCTATATTGTCTGTGTCAATTATGTCCCTTCAAATCTGGAACTAAGCAAGCAGTTACACAAACGTGATTCCAGTTGCTTCATCATCATTACCTGGCGAAATTTTTGTAACTTCAACATAACACGCTGTATTTTTAATTTTTTTACCCACAATCATCTCTGCTCTTATTCATTTTTTTTACCTATGTCGTATAAATTGAGAATATTCATCACCCACGTAACAGTATGTTGCGTTGGTCTGGATACCTATTCAAATTCTTATTTTGATTTCTAATAAAAACAATGTATTATCTTTCAGTCCTTTTTTTGTGAAAAAATTAAACATGTAATTCGATTCATTATCGGCGACATTCGTCTCATTCCGCATCATTCAGGTCGAAAGCTTCCTTGTTGGTGATTTCAGCATCGACACGTTTGTTAAACTTATTCACGCGTTAAATTATATTCTCATTTTGTTTATACAGTATGGTGTAGATATATCCATACGAGACGATGGTAAAAAATATAATAAAAATAACTCGACGCCTTTGTAAATTGGAATTTAGATTAATATGCTCTCGATGCTGTTGTGTTATTGTCATTTTTTTTTTGTTATTTTCGCCGTCGTCGTGGAGGCGTTTATTGAATCGACTTTGTGCGCATTCTTTAGTATGCCAAATATGTTAGTTGTTGTAACTTAATTAAAATTTATTTCGTAGGTATTTAGGTATTTATGAGTAATTATTTTTTTATTCTTGTCACAGCTTTATATAATCTGGAAGATAATTGGAGAGATATTGTTAGAGATAGTACTTCATTGACAGAACGACAACAACAGCAACAAACCGCCATTTGGGAGCTGGTCGAGACTGAAGTTACCTATATTCATACCCTTCGAGTTTTAACCGATGTGAGTACCTATCACAACTCTTGTTTATCAAAGCTGGATTTTAAAGTTACGAAAATAATAAATAGGGTTCCAAAACTTCAAATTTTCTTCGAGTTATGATGCTTATTAAACTTCATTAAAAAGAAGTTAAAAGGGGATAAAACCTGTATTTTGATCCTACTTTGAGATTGAAATGTGTGATACAGATCAAAATACTGCTTGAGTATAGCTATAAAATGAAAGAAAGAGGTGGTATTCTAGGACTAATATTATACCCAAGTGTATATGCTAATTGCATTCTTATAATTAGATGCTATCTAAAAATCAACGTCATTCTTAGAGTACTTAGAAAAGAATGAAACTGAAATTTTTCACCAACTTGAAAACGAAACTCATTGTAGAGATCAAAGTTGAAGTGTATCTGCAAATTACATTCCTATGGTTCGATAATTACTCATAAATCCACGCCATTCTTATAGTAGTTAAGCGGGAATAAAACCAACGTTTTCCACCTACTTGGAAATGAAATTTATTACAGAGATCAAACTAGTTTACGCGCAAATTGAGCTTTAAAATGAGAGTATGCTTAGAACCAAGTTTATACATTAAGTACAGCTCCGAATTAAATTAGATAATTAATTAATTTATTAAGGTATTTTTCTATTATGTTTATTCGTTGCAGTTATTTCTGGCCTGCCTTTGCAATCTACAATCAAATAATTTATTAACAGAAATAGATAAAGATCGTTTGTTCAGCAATATTTTAGAAATATATTCGGCGAATCGGTACTTTTGGTGTCAACATTTACTGCCTATGTTAGCATTATCAAGGGAAACGGGTAAACCGTTGAATCCGGCCTTACTAGCCGAAGGCTTTTTTAAGGTAATAATCGCATTACACGTTGGTTGATTTTAACCCAGTATAGGTACTGTAAAGCCTGTACTGGTGTGTAATATACCTAGCTAAGTATTCGACCGTGTAAAAAAGAAAATTAAATCGCGAATATTTTTTTATTTTTGGTCCAGTTCGATGAGCTGTTTCGTCCTTACACCAAGTATTGTGCTGAGCAAAGCAAATGTCAACAGTATTGCCGAGAGAAGCATAATGAAAATGAATTATTTACCGCGTACCTAGTGGTATGTTGTATTTTTTTTTTTTTTTTTTTTTTTTTCATTGAAGTGCTTATTATACACAAAATATAGAGTTTATATTTTATTACGATTGGATAGAGTATTAGCCGGATCGTTAGTTTGCGAGGAAAGTTTTCCATAATTATAATTAATACATATCTAATGGAGTGTGAACATTTTAATGTTTTAAAGCTTTTCGTAAAATGTATACCTATTTATAGTTGCTTCAATTTACATTCTACGTAAATATTCACATGACCTATTTTGTGGTTGACTTTAAACTTCATGAAATATGTTATATTCATATTTTATCTACGTTTAATATTGTAGGAAATACGAGAAAAAAAAAAAAAAACGCAAAAGCTTGACGTGATGTTACTTTCTTAAACTTATGTTCTTATCCTAGCTTATATTTATGTACTGTAAGCTGCATCTTGCATCTTTACCAATTGAAAGGCGTCAAAATACCCTATAGAAATAATTCTAAGTGCTGTTAGATTTACGACTATTACACGATTGTTATTGTTTTTACATACTGATCATTGTTTCAGTGGTGCGAAACTCAAAAAGACTGTAATCGTTTGAGACTTATGGATATACTGGTTAAACCGATGCAAAGGATAACGAAATACTCGCTGTTATTGAAAGCCATTCAAAAACATACCGATTCGGAGGAGCATAAAAATAAATTGGATCAAATGGTAAATATTTATGGGTATACAGTAATGTAGTATATAGGTAGTACCTGCTTATATAAAGCTTACGTTAGCTTTAGATACGTCGCGTCGCGTCAGTTTAAACGATAAGGGAAGAGGGTGAAAAAAAAAACCACCCTACTGTATTATTATTACGTCGTCATAGCTAACTTATTTCATTCCGTTTGACAGATAAATCAAGTTGACGTATTTGTGAATAGCGTAAACACAACGTTAAGATATAAACAAGAATTCGAAAGGTTGTGGGTAGTTATATCGAAAATTGAAACGTACGATGTGGTTGTAAGTATTTACGAGCTAATATTTACTCTATGATCGAAATCTCCATCGTCTTGTTGTGTTGTGTTGTAATACGCTCGCAATGGACATAAATTATTATTATAATAATAGTACTTAGTTGCTATATTTAACCTAAATTTTTATTATTTATAGGATTCCAAAGACGAAGATCTCGATAGAATTTTGAAAAGTTATAACGATTTTGATTTGACGTGCCCGATGCCCGGATGCTGTAATTCGCAAAGACGATTCCTCCTCTTAGAGGGTGATTTAAAATTGAAAGAGTGTAACGGAGCCAAGGTAAATTATTGTTAATTATCGTTTCTCGACGGATTTTGACCTTGATTAGAACGTTTTAACAGAGGAGAGAGAAGTGATACCTACGAGAGAATTGGTAAATTGTTGTTATTAATGTATTGGTAGTGCTTCAAAAAATGAATTTCTTTGTGACGTATTTTATTTGGATTTGTGATCTTGTTTACTTCGTGAAAACATCGCCAATTTGTTTACTCGAAAGGTTTATTTTTATATGGGTTGAGAATATTTTTATTTTTTATTATCATTTTTTTTTTTTAATTTTTCTTTCGTATTTACATTAATGTAAATTCGTGCTAAATACGTTGGATGTCTTTTTATCTGTATTTTCCAAGATTCATCTAAAAGTTTCACTCAAACAGCCTTCAGCTTTTTAAAATTAATTTATTAGACTCATTGAAGATGCACTTGATTTCAAAATAATTCTTATCACTAAAAATATTACTAAGATCGAGAAACAAAATTAATTATTTTTAATTTTCCTGCAAAAGAAACATATATGAAAATGAACGATAAAATTGAATTTCTGTGCCCGGGCAGTCCTCTTTTTAAAATAGATGATTGAAAATGATTTTTGACAGTTTCACAGAACTCGATGAAAAAAAAAGAAATAATAACTTAAGCAGGTATTTAGTAAATAACCTCCTACTCCCATTCATCCATTTACCCTTTGAAAAAAAAGTATTGATGAAAAATCACATCATCATTTTAGAATGTTCTTGAAATTTAAAAAAAGTTTCATATCATCAAAAAAAAAGACAAGATCTCTAAGCATTATCGATTTATTGACAGAGGAACAGTAAAAAGGAGGGGAAATATCAACAAATTCATTTTAAAGTCCTAAAAGAACTATGAAACTACCTATTTTCGGGCATGCAGCGATGCCGAGATCCCGGAATCCTCCAACATTTCTGACGAATTACCCCCTCACCATTTTTTCAGTCACTCTCTTCGCAACTTTTCCAGCCACCGTCCCCTTTTTTTGCAACCTTCCTCTTTTTTTTCGGCCTTTAATAACTATAAAAAACGCTTTATAGATTTATTGTTACATAGCTTTAGTAGCTTACGTTAAAAGTACGCAGGGACTTGGCGAAAACAACTTCCGCAGGGGGGAGGGGGGTGAAAATGAAAAATTTGCCAAGTGAAACACATGGTTTTTATGGTGCAAAAAGCACTGTTTTTGGAGCCCAAGTTCGCAAAATTGAAATGACAAACATTTTCTTGACCGAGCGAAACGAGGGCGAAATTTTGAAAAAAATTGGATCTTTCAGCAGTTTTGGATTTATATTCGTTAATTCTTCAATTGAAAAAAAAAAAATAAAATAAAAGTATTAGTAGATACGTACAGCTACGCGAGGGCAAAATTTTGAAAAATAAATACATTTTTAGCGTTAAAATTGCAACTTTTAGAAGTTTTCTTCATCAAATTGGGCAAAAAGAAAATAAATGGAAAAATAATTGTACATATACGTACCCGAGAGAAGCAAGGGCAAATTATTGAAGACATTGTTTTTTTTACATTAAAATTGTGATTTTATAAGTTTAAAATTCATGTTGGTATGTTGGTGAAGTTGGCTCCATTTTTCCATTTTTTTTGACCAATTTTTTTCAATTTATCACAATTTGTAACTTCTTTACCAACATTCTTAGTTGACTAAGAGTGGAGTGCGACCTCCCCAAGTGATGTTCTTAGAAGTATACTTACATAATTAGAAGTAGAACGATCTAAAATAGCAAAATTATCATTAAATCTGGCCCTGGGTGTTTGGCAATTGGGGGCAGGGCAGTATCAGTGGAGAGAAGAAAGGGTCCCTCCTAAAATCTTTTTGAGGAATTGTCTTCAAGAAATTAGCTTCTCGGCACCCCTAGGGGTATGTTAGAAACTTGATTTTTTTATTTTCATCTTTAAGTATTTATATTTTATTTCCTAAAAAAATAAAATCGTTTACTAGGCTCAAAGCCAACAAAAAAACGCTCAAATTCAACCAGTAGACTCGAATAAACAAAGTATCAAAATATTTATCAGCAGGGATCACCTTGACTAAACTTTCAATCAATTTCAAAATTTGGAGACGAGGTGCAAATGATCGTGTTAAAACTACTAATTGATAAATATCAATAGTGTATTGCGTGCAATTTCCAAAAATCAGCCTCCTACTGTGATTGCTAAGAAAGATATAGGAAAATACGTTCATTTGCCAATAAGATGCTTTAAAACGATCAAATTGAGATATCATATTGGCTAATAGAATTTATTTACTTTTTATCAAGTGCCAAGTTAAATGAAACGGACTACTGTAGATACCGGTATGATTATTTTTGTACTAAAAGTACTAGGTTGGCAACATGTAACATAAGTACAAGCAAACGCGATTGGTTGTACTTACGTTACATGTTACCAACCTAGTATTTTTGGCGAACAAAAATATCATTATTTGATAGAGGGGAGTCAGCCTTTATTTTTTAAACCCCTGGTATGAATAATAATACTCCTACTATAAAAAAATATACCCATTACAAAATAAATTGTTTTGGCGAAATCTAGTAAACTTATTTCAATTATCTGTCAATATTGTTAAAGAATCTATAAAAGTTTGGAGTTATGAATACTTGACTAATGATCGTGTAGTGTAGATAACGAATACTCAATTGAATAAACCTGATAAAATAAAAATCAAAAACAGTTTTTATTTGCAAATTTTTCATATTTTGTTAATCCATATATTTACGTTACTTTATCATTACCAAGTACATCAAGTACCTAATTAACGTGTTCACTTAAATAATTTTGTTAAGACAAGAGATGACTGTAAGAGTGAGCTCCTCTCTCTTTTACTAATGATATCTTTCTGCTGTACATATACTCAACATATACTTAAAGAATCCTTTTCACGGAAGATTTTCCGGTAATGTGGTCTTGCAGAAATAATTTTCCTCATAATGAATTTACAATAATAAAATAATGGAAAATTATACTGATACAAAATGCTAGTCGACGATCTACGGTATTTTGTTGGAATGCATATTGGTAACTTTATCGTTTACTCGGTATTTAGAATTTATTCGTTTAATTAAAATAAAAAATAAAAATCAATATTTTTTTATTTTAATAAATATTTTTGTAATAAAATTTATCCCACTCGGATGCACGAATCAATTTTTTACTTTATAATTAAAATACGACTATTTTTATTTAAATTTTACGCAGGTAGTTGTACATTGTAAGCACCCGCCGAGGTTTTTACTTTGCTGACAATTGTTTAATATTATTGAAACAGATACCTGTAACAGTGTGTGAGAATGGAATCCATTTAGTTTTTAAATAAGTACGATTTGTAAGTACCTGTACAAACCGAGAAAGGCAAACGTTTCTTTCGCCGTTTATATGTCTGAAGAATCGTTACACTAACACCTTTCGGCATCACTAAACGTGACAACGAATTACGAAAATGTCGCGTTGGGAAAATCGCAGATGTATACCGAGGGTGGGTGTTTTCCCTTACTTTAGCCTTGGTGTTTATTTTCTTTCTCGAAGAGAATGAAGAATAAAATGGTACACAGTACTTTGATATCTATTTACGTTTATAAGGCGCGACGTATTTGTCGAAATTAATTTACCATTTAATGAATATGTGAAAAGGAAATTTGATAGCGTTGGTGCGTAAAGAGGGAAACGAATTACCAAAATGAGTTTTCATTTAACTGATGAAAAATATTACAAATTCCAAATACATTCTAGAATACGTACCTAATTTATTTATTTATTTACTTATAGCTATATTTTAAAACAAACGGTGCATTTTTATTCTTTTTTTTTTTTTTTTTCAGACCGACGTACATTGTTTCTTGTTTACGGATATGTTGTTAGTTTGTAAAGCAGCTTCGAAGAAATCCGATTCGCGTTTTAAAGTATTAAAACAACCGTTTATTATTGACCGCTTGGTTATACACGAATTACCGAGGGACCCTCCATTTCTGGCTGTGATATATTTAACAGAATACAAAGTTCCAGCTACTGCTTTTTTACTTACGTGCTCGGACAATAAATTACTAAAGGTGGGTATCCTCACTTACATATGTATATTTTACGATTATTTTATTCGTTGTATTTTTCGATATATATTTTTCTTCCGTTCGATGTAGACGTGGACGTCGAGTATAAAAAAAGCGCAAGATTTGTATTTAACGGCTAAGCAAGCTACGACGGCCACGATGACCAATCCATCGTTGTTAGCTCTAAGCCAACAACCCTCCAGCGTATACGACGAAGAATGCTGGGTCGAAGCAGACACCGAGCACGAATGCGAATCGCATAGCCTCGCTTCGATGAATTTGTATACTTTGAAGAGTCCTCGAGGCTCGAGCAAAGGAAGCAGTCTAAACCATTCTCACAGGTAAAAAGAACTGCCGAACGGCGCCGCGCTTCTCCTTCATCTAATCGGCTTAATGCCTATCTATTCTATCGGGATTAAGTGGCTGAAAAGCGAGTACGCGTAATTTTAAACCTTCTTCGAGTGGAACAGTAGAGATGCTTCTTCACGAAAGCTGAACGCTTTTCAAGCATCGACCAGTATCTAAGTAATATCTTTCATTTGTACTGCAGGTGCCTCTGCCTAGTCGTACTAGTTACCTAGACTATATATTTTCGTTAATGGCTATTCGAGAATTGTTTCTAACGAATCGAAGTAATTTTATAAGGGTCGACGTGGAGATGATGGTAATTTGTTGTTTTTTTTTTCTTTTAGCGGATCTGTCGAGTTGAACGAAGCTGGATCTTCTGTTAGCAGTATTAGCCAGTCTAGAGGTATCAGCGTCGAGAACGAGTTATCCTGTTTGAGAGGTTCTAGTCAAAGTTCTGACGAAGGGATGTCGTCCGTTAGCTTTCATGAAAAAAATACTCAGCTATTGGCTCATCGGTAGGCAAATGTTGACGTGTTAGAGATTTAGTTTATTAACGTTTTATTTCATGTTCTTCCTGTTTATGTGTTATTTCAATCTTAAATTTAAAATTATTAACTTCTTCATACTTAAACCTTATTATTTCTATGCAAATTATCACTTTCAATCGAATGTGAAATCAAAAAGATTATTAATTGAAAAAAAAAGAGAAGTCGTGATACTATTACGTGGGTACTTAATTCATCAAAAATTGTTTAAAATTCATTTTTGAAAAATGCATTGTTCGACATTCAAAGTTTTTTGTTGAATTAATTAATCGATTTTTCAATTCAAACGAATTTAGTAACTTTTACATAATATATTATTAATTTTCCAAAAAAAAAAAAAAGATTAAATTTGACAAGCATTGTTATTTGTATCAATATTTTCAATCAGATTAGGTAATTTCTAATCATACTTCTGTTTACTTTATTTTCACAGTAGAAAATGCGCCAGTCCGAATACGTTGAGCATTCAAGTTCCAGTATTCTCAAATCTTGGCCAATCGTTACCAAATTTAAATCAAATGAACACCACTATTACAAATCCACCATCAAACATGCTCTTAGCACCACCGAAAGGTGTTCCTCCTCGTGGTACCTCGTACCCACCTCCTAGTCCGCCACTTCGAAGATCGACGGCTTTGACGTTCAACAGAAATCCTCCACTGTTGAAAACTAGACACATATCATCAGGTTCGCAAGCTTCGAGCGTGGCGATCAGTTGTGATATTGATTATTCTACTAATACCGGTGCGAATAAGATATATAAAATGAAGAAAATTAGATTCACCGTACAGTGTGATCGATAAAGCTATATCTGTTCTCGTCTGTGTAGGAGCTAGTCAAGAAAATCAAAACCAACAACGTCCAACTCTAATGAAACGATTAACTCGGAGTGATAAAAGATATCATACTGCCGGCGTCGTGGACGACATTAAAGTAATTATTAATCGCGTACAGACATCGTCGTGGAAATAGCTGCTATGCATGAATTAGACGTATACGCGTATCGTTTAACGCTCTCAGTCATTTTTCCAGAAGCAAGACGTAAAAGATAACAGAATATATAAAAGACTATCGTGGAATTGTGGTAAACGATCCAAACAGCAAACACCAAATTTAAAAAATAGTACCAGCAGTGCTTCTTCGTTTGGTAGTGGCGAACGTGTTGAAAACGTTAGTCGAAACTCTAGCTCGAGTAGTTGCGATTTCGGTACGAGCGGAGGTATCAACGAAAGTATGTATCACATTCAAAATACTAGAATTTCATTCGAACGTTTATAAATATTAAATACGAACGAATGTGTATTTGCCTGATATAAGAAAATTTTTGTAATCATTCATTATATCTACAGATCGTTCGGTAAATGAATCCATTCCAGAATCATCAAGCTGTACAGATTCGTCAGTATCCAGTCAAGATATACCTACTATTTTTACTACTACCACAGTTACACCAACGATTAATCCTCAAGAGCAACTCGCAGCACAGGTAATGAAATTATAAATAATAGTGTTATCATTAATTGTGATTAATTTGATTTTTTGTTTGCAGCGCCGTCCAGTAGATCCGGGAGGACAACCTGCTAAAGAATGAAGTTTTCTCCAGTATAATAATTTATTTTATTATGTAATTTAAAATCCACCGCCAAATTTCCATAAGGATATGCGGTATCCATTAGAAATTTTAAGCTATGCTGTATTTATAAGCTATAAATGGTTGAAGTTCTTTTCACATTTGCGCCGCTAGCGCATTTTACTAGAAACATTATCTCCACAGTGTAAAACTAAATAATATTGCAAATTTGTAAAAATACATAAATATTTTTCTGTGGTTGAAAATTGAAAATATTTGAGAGTGAGGGATAAGAAATATTTCTATCATCGTGAATCATCATGGTAATTTCAATTTTATTTCAATCCACTGATTCAATATCACATAATCGACATCGTAACAAAGACGCAAAGAATGTTCGAGAAGACGTGTGGCCAATTTTAAGGTTTTATCTTTTGACAATACTGAATAGGGGTATTGTTGTTTTGTCATCGTATCTTCAGTCGACCGTTTGCTAGTGGTAGTAGCTAGCTCCAATCGAATTGCGTAATTCAGTGCAGTTTGTCGTTATCGTCGGACTGGTTCTTGTTATGTCGTGTTTCGTCTAGTGCATGTTCATTGTTCGTTTAATCCTTACCTCGTGTTATGATAAATTATTGTTACTGACTCACATTTCGAGTTCATTATTTATTTTATCAGTTAGTCAGTTATATTATACAGATGAGCCATAAGCTATCTTTTCAAAGTGGTATGTTCATTGTTCATCCTTGTTGCTTCGTGTTGTGATCAGTTATTGCTACCGGCTGACGTTTCAAGTTGGAATTTTTTTTTGTCTGTGATCAGGGAAGGTGGCCATTTTTTCTAACAAAGGAATCTGAAATCTCCGAAATGATTGCTTCTCGTTTTAGGTAAGTTATTCACAAACAAATCTGGGTATACTTAGTGCAAGTGTTTATACGTTTAAAATTCTATTGTGACAAACTTTTCGGTTATAATTTTATTTAACGAGTCCAATACAAGATTGAGTGTCGTCGTATGTTGTGACCGATTTATCTACACAAGCAATATTCGAAATGTTTTAGGGAGCTGTATTAAACGAAAATATTCCTTTACACATAGTAAATTCAATTTTGTTATCAACAACCATTACCGGTTTGTTATGGTACAAGAAAGTAAAAATCAAAGTACATATAAGTAATGTCCGAATTGAAATGAACGGATCAAAAAACCGTTCGTACAAGCAATAAATTAAAGCTTGAAGAAATTTCGATTTGTAAAAAAATTACCATCTTTTTTCGAAAATGCGGATAAACTTCTAATTATTCTTCTAATCAAAGTTTTTCGACTTGTAGATTTCGATTATGATGTTATTTTTTCATAATTTTACTTGCTTATCAAGATTATAATTGAACTTTACAACTTTTTTTTGGATCATAATGAACCTACAACATTTTGATTGTTACGTTGAACTTACAATGCCTGTATATTCCGATTCTGTTGTAAACAAAGCCATCATACTTTGTTCCTTCTGCAATTAACCCAGCCATATTATTTACAATTTTGAAGTAATCAAACATTTTTATTAAAAACGTATTGAAAATTGAAGGATTCTTTAATTACAAAATATATGTGTCTACTACATTAGTGTTCAAGTATTTCGTAAATTATGATCTGTTCTATTGTAGATAAGTATGTTGGTAGCTTCATATACAAGAATTTAGAAAAATTCAAACTGCTTTAATTTTTGCAGCGATTTGTCTGTAGTAATTACCTCAACGATTTTTAATTTTCATTATCATTGCTAAAATTATCTGCGTGAAAACCCGACGAATTACTGAATGTCCGTTAGCATTAATTCAGTTGCCTTGTAAATTTTATACATTTTCATTCATATATTTTTATCCCTAGCATTATTTTTCAATTACATGTAAATCCGTTTGGTGAACTGTTGTAGAATCGACGAAATTTTCAAGTATTCTGGTTCGATTTTTATTATTAAATTAAACCCCATCAAACAAACGTATTAGTGTGCAGACCAACTACCAAACAGTGTTCATGCCCTGTTTTTTTCTGGATGACAAAAAAATTGCTCATCAAAATGTAAGTACTACTTTCGCATTTCCAAAAATGATTAAAAAAAATGTTTCACCCTGCACTTGGGGTGAGGGAGGTCAAAAAGGGGTGTTTTTGACCTAGGCTGGGGACAAAAAATTCAACTAGGGTTCGATGGGGTAGTGTCTCATAATGCTAAAAAAAATTTTCTCCACCAAGGACCTACAAAATAGAAATTTATGGCCTTTTAAGTACAATTTTTGGGCATTTTTGGCGAATTTTTATATTTTTATGGCTCTAGCTTCTCAAATATGATTGGGGATATTTTGTTTCATCATAATCTGTTGCACCCAAATTTCAACTTGACGTTTTTGGTTTCAAAATCAGTCGTCGTGCGACCTATCGAAGTGTGTTAAAATTTCGCGATGAATTCGAAAATATGGATGGATTTTTTTTCTCCCCCCACCCCCTTCCACAAACCTCCCTTCAAATTGATATTTGTTTGAACTAGCCGTGTAACCTATTGAAATGTGTTAAAATTTCGCGATGAATTCGAAAATATGGATGGATTTTTTTTCTCCTCCCACTCCATTCCACAAACCTCCCTTCAAATTGATATTTGTTTGAATTAGCCGTGTAACCTGTTGAAATGGGTTAAAATTTCGCGTTAAATTCGAATATGAGTATAAATTTTCTCTCACACCTCTCCCTCTCATAAGAGTTTTTTTTTTTAAATCAGTCGCGGAACTTATAAAAATAAGTTAAAATTAATATATTTAAATATTTTAAAGATTCAATTTATCGTAGAAAACCGAGTGAATTTTTTCCATTTTTAAATTCTTTGTTTTTCTTTGGTTTCTGCATCAACCACTTTCGCAGAATGAAAAAGTATATCACTTCGAAAAGACTGACAATACTGCATCCAATGCATAAGCTCATTACTCCTCCAATATTGGCTGAAATGATAATCTTTCTGTAGAAATAATATACCTTGGCGAAAATTTTAGTGAAATTGATCAATATTAACCTGTACCAGAGAAAGCCTTTGCTCTTTGATATTCTTTTAGAGTTTAATATAGGCAAAACTGATTATATTTCAAATTTAACTGAATGAAATGTAATTTTGCTTGTTTTGACCTTGAAAATTCGCCCATTTTTTTATGATGAAATTTAAAAAAAAAAAATTTCAATTTTGGAAGGTACTCATCGCTGGAATTTTTTTTGTTATCTTTTTTATGTGGTTATCTATCACATATATTTTTGGGGGGTCCTGAAATTGAGTGCAACATGCTCAAAAAAAATAAAAATAAAAAAAAAACACGTTTTTCACTATTTTTTCATATTTAATAAGGGAGGAATCCCTACTCAAAATGAAATTTTGAGTCAATACATAAATAAATTGAGAGTATGTATTAAAAGAACTCTATTTCCAAAATTTCGAGTCCTAAACTGTGTTTATTGAATTTTGGCGAATTTTTCAAATTTCGAAGTTATCTTATCGTCTAGTAAACCATGAAAATTCGATCAGGTCAACAAAAAAAGCTAAAATTTGGTATATACTCCACTTTCGACCTCCCAAATTAATTAAAAGCGGTTTCGACACTTTTCGTAGCTTTCAAGGAAATTTTGCATTTTTCCAGTGCTGAAGAATAATTTATAAAAATTGTACGTATGAACAGTAGCATGTAAATCTCGAATTACATATATTGGTGACCTATTTAATCTATTGGAACCCCAAAAGAATATATGTGATGAATGACCACCTAACGAAGATAATAAAAAAATTTCCAGCCATGATTCCCCTCCATCCCCAAGAAAATTTCAACATGAAAAAAAATTAGGAAAATGTGAATCGAAAATTTTCAAAAAATTCTAACAAGATGTATAATCTATGAAATTTTTTAAAGTTTTTGCCCTCCACTTCCAAATAATATCGCGTGTTGAAATTTCGAGGTGGGGGGGGGGCAATAATTCCGGAAGAGATGGGTGTAGGAGGTCAAACAACTTTTCGGGATGTTTTTAGACCAGAAGTAATATTTCGTTTCAAGTTTGATCGATTTTGAATCGGGACTGCTTTTGACCCTAATTAAGGAAGGCTCTTTGTAGTTGAAAGAACACCTCAGCTCAACATAAATAGATATTTGAGTACCTAGCTACCTACCTATGAGTTCGTTGAACCTGATCATTGGTGATCGAATCCAGTAATCTGCGCTTTTCTTTTTAAAATAAACGTTAATAACAGCCAAACTGTAAATATTAAAATTGAGTATTATATTCTGCTGAAATGATCCATAAGTAATAAGTAGGTATGTTTTTATATAGTTACCTAACCAATGTAATTTTGAATGTGGGTGTGTAAAAAAAAGTTCTGTTCAAATAATTACGTACTGTTTGCTCACTATTGACGGATCCACTTTGGACATTTTTGAAAAATCTTTTATAACCTCGGTTACCTCGGAATCGTACGTCAATTCCAAACAAGATGGCAAACATTCGCAATTCGTGTTTTGGACAGAATCTTCTTCCAATTCGTTATCAGGATCAAATACTGAAAATCCTGTATTATACGATACAATATAAATTACAACACGACGATGACAGTATTTTAGATAATCCAAATTTAGTTTTGCTTTAATTTACTGGTGCTAGCGGCCAAAGTAACGCACGTTCTGCTCGATAATCCACATACCGGTGTGTTTTCTCCTCCTTTAAAAAATTACGTCCATTTGTATAGGTTTCTTATGAGTTTAATGACTTATCGGCTTATTCCGTATCAAAACGACGTAAAATGTAACTTGAATCTTTCTTTTTCACACAAGATTTTTTCGCAAGTTCTTCTCGGAGATAGAGTGGAAAAATCACTGTCATTTCGGTCCTAACTTTTCACTGAGGGGAGTGTTCCTTACAATTTTCGAACAATTTGTTACGCAATTCAACTTTGAAGGCTCATCTTACGAGATTGATTATACTTAAGACGAATCTATCCCAAAGCAGATTCGAACTCGATAATCGAAATTTTGAAAGCTCCAAGTTGAACTTATGAATATATAGGTTGAAAGCTGTAATTTAAAAATCTGAAAACTTACCACGAATAGATATTTTTTTGCTTGTTTCAACCAATCAATTTTCAAAATGCGATCTCAACACCCCCACAGGACGCAGCGATTTTCAATTTTGGTCAATATTAAAAAATAATGAAAAAAGTGAAGGGACATATCGATTTCTACTGATTCGAGGACGCTGAGTTTGATTATTGGCTTATTTATTTTGATTCGGCCTCTCAAAAGCTTCCAATAGCCCCTTCAATATGGTCAAAATTAAAAAAAATTGGAAAAATAAATTGACATTTTATCGATTGTTGCTAATTTGAGGTCG
>FIZR01024010.1:0-43458 GCA_900060175.1 Ferrisia virgata | reverse complement strand
TATATTATATTATATTATTAATGTTGTATCCGCTAATAAAGGAATTTTGATTTTGATTTTGATTGACATTAAGGGGTATCCACACGATACCATTTACTTGACAAGCCACGGTCTGATGTGGCTTGATCAAGCCCACTGGCTTGTTGGCTTGTCCATCCATCAATACGTTCACACGTTTCAACTTTCCAGGTCAAGTTTGTACATGAAAAAAGATTTGTGGTCATTAAATATTTATATTTTGTTGATATTCGATTTAAAAGTAATGTTTTGTTTTGATCGCTTTTGATTGATAACTCATTTAGGCACCATTATTTTCGTGGCCAAATATTTTTAGTTTTGGTAGATGTTGTACGCATATGCTCTTAATCAGTGTTGCAAGAACGGAACGAGAACGAAGAAGGCGTTTGAACGCATTTTTCATGAGAATGCCAACGGACAACTTCAGATTCTTGAAGAACAAGGAAAGAACAAAGGTGAATGCTTCAAAAGAATGAGAACAGGAACGAGAATGCATAAATTTTCTTAGGTTCTTCGTTCTTCAGTTAATTTTTTTTTGTAATGTATTTGCCACACAATTTTTCCTGCCTAAGACCAATTTTTATTTTTTGGGGTTATGAGAGGATGCAATAGAGCTGAAAAGTTGGAACTCCCAAAAGGCACATCTAGGATCCGAACTAAATGTACATACTATATTTCAACTTCCTAGCTCATTTTGGTGGGGAGATATGGAAAGAACAGCCTTTTTTCAAGGTCAAAAAAGGGGAAATCCTTATGTCTCCTCTCCTAATTGACTTAGGAGGTTGATTTTTGGTTGTATTATACAACTTTTGATTCTTTGTCAATTGGTTTAAAAAAGGACAATTTTTGCATTTTTGACATCTCAGCACCTCCTCCCTAAAATTGGGATATGCCTGAATTTTGACTCAAGTTCATTCCCACTCATATATATTTAATCTGCTGCCAAACTGAGTCGATTGACCGGATTGGAGTGATTTTGGTAGATACTAAGCGGAGTAAATGATTTTAATGCTCAAAAAAAATAAATACCTGACACGGCTAAAAAACATCTTAATGATCTTCAGTACCCTAAAACAGATTTTGTTGATATCCCCTCCCCCTCCTATCCGCTGTTGGTCGTAAAACTGTAATGGTCAGGTTTCAATCGGCAAACGAGAACGAGAACGTCAGGGAAAGAACGAAGAATGGAGAACGAACAGGAACGCTCATTGAACAAAGTGAAGTTAATGAACATTCTTGAAAAGAACAAAGTTGGAACTTTTCAGAACGAGAACGCGTTCTTTAAGAACAGAATAAGACGTGTTCTTGCAACACCACTCTCAATGGATGTCTATGCATTGTAAAAAGTTTGTCAAACCTAAACACGTCCACATTATCAAATAAGCTTGGCAAACTGCCAAACTTGTCAAGCAAATGGTATCGTGTGAATATCCCATCAGATATCACTTAGAAAAATTTCAACGAATCAGAATAATGATTGCTCCGGCCACTTTAACACGCGTTGCAATCATTGTGTCAATTTTAAATCAGAAATACGCCATCAATATTCCATCGCACAAAATATTAATATATGGGCGAACCTACAGGTAATTTCAAGTACTTGTCGGGTACTCTCTACCTTGTATAACATCAAACACTTGATAGCAAAATCTGTACAAAATATACATATCAATTGTACATTAGCTCTTACTTGCTTCCTGACTTCTCTAAAACTACATAAGATTGCGAATATAGAACTTCATTGAAAATATTAATTGCATTCCTTTTGTTTTCCGATTGACTAATTGGAAAACAGCGAATCCTAGCAATTACCCATTTCTTTCACAAAAGTTGTATACTTTTGGCAAATTCTTGAGTTTCAGGTGACACTCGAATGGCACATTACTGACAAATTTCTGACACATATTCGTTCACACTATTATGACACAAATATGTTATAAGTTTAGTATTTCTGTTGGTACTTTAATAACGTATAAATCACATATTTCTGACACTTGTAAGATGATATTCTACTGGCACGCATATCGTATGAAAGTTGATCTTTCAGCTGACATTTGCAACACATGAATGACATATTTCTGACACATATTATACAGTGGTATTGTGGCACAAATTGGTCATATGTTTGGCCTTTTTGTTGGTACTTTGATGGCATATAAATGACAAACCTTTATTTGATGGGGTACTGGTATAATGATGGAATACTATTAAATAATGACAATGACACATTTCTGACCTGTTTATGATATACGTGCGTCTTAGTAGTGGCATGTTATTGACAATGTAATAGTACCATACTTTTGACGTCGTTTTGGTAGTACACATTACCATTATAATGACATCTAACATTCTTTTGACTTGACAACATTATGACACCATTTTGACACAGTTGTGGCATGCTTCTGACAACATTATGACACTATTTTGACACGTCTGTGGCATGCTTTTGACACTAATTTAGCACATTTCTGACACATTTTTCACACAATTCTGAAATATTTCAAGCTGGTTGTAGCGTGGTTCTGACACATTGAATAAAAAATATGTCACAACTAGGTCAAAAATGTGCTAAAATGATGTCAGAAACGTGCTACAACTGTGTGCAAATTGTGTTATAACATTGTTAGAAGCATGTCACTACTAAGTCACAGAACGTTAAGTGTCATAATCATGTCAGATACCGTTATTATGGCAATAGTGTACTGCCAAAACAAAGTCAAAAATGTTCCACAGTGCTGAGAAACATGTCAAAATTGTGTCCAAATGGTGTCATAATGTTGCCACAAACATGCCACTGCTAAGTCACATAAGTGTCATAATCAAGTTACGAGTACCTATGTCAGATGTCGTCATTATGGCAATAGTGTACTGTCAAAACAGAGTCACAAAATGCCTCAACTGTGTCCAAAATATGCGAAAGCGGTGTCAAAAACATATCACGTTAGTATCAAATAATTTTATACTGTTGTCAGAGGTACACCGCTACTAAGTCACATAAATGTCATAATCAGGTCAAAAGCAATTCGGTAGTATGTCAACAGTGTGCCGTCATTGTTTCAAAACCTTGTCAAATAAATGTTGCATCATTGTCAGAGCAGGAAATGGAAGTAGTTAATGCCCTTTAGACTTTCTCACACCAGCTACCACAATAGCTAAATTGGTAAAGACACCAATTTCTACCCCACAGTTTTTCGGTTCGAATCTTACCACCCGCGAAAGAAATTGAAAAAATTTAGTAAGTTAATATAAATAACAAAATTAATTGAATAATACCTTAATATACATATAGCAATTCTGTAAAATAAAAAATGAAATATGTCAGAAGCAAGTCTTTTTTGGTGACAAAAAGTATACATTATTTTTGAATAGAAGTGTGATATTATCGCGTCAGAAATATGTCAGTATTATGTTAGATACTTGTCATCAATATGTCACAATGACACCATAATCATGTCATAAGGAAGTCATTTCAGAGTCATCCGGGTACCATAATTGCACCATTTCAATTTCGCTGGCGTGAGTTTAGTAAATATTTAGTAATCTCTGATTGGCTGAAGTGTTACCAGAAATGTGCTACTTTCGCTGTCAAAGGTCAACATCAGAATTATGTCATATGCCACTACATATCGGTATTGAGAGAGCTGTGTATCTCGCCCTTAAGTGGATCTATTACTTTGATTCGGTTTTCGTAGATACACATGAGTGTTAAGGTCAAACCAAACTGCCTGGGATTTGAGCAAAATTGATTTTTTCAACAATTTTCACTTAAACTTCATAAGAATTCGTGCTGCTTGGGGCGCGAATAATTTGTTATTTTTCATTCAACATTTTACCAAACTACAAAAACATTTCCACTCCAAATATTGATGAAATTTTTGCACGTATTTTCAGAAACTTTCGATCACATTGTCGACGACAAATTCGCGTAAACGAAACGCGAACACCAAGTAAATAAAAGCATTTTACTCGCTAAGTCGTACTTCATTAAGAACGTTATCAACGCTATCTGCCAAACAGAAACATAATAATTTGTTACACGAGATAAAGATATTACATGTTTCCCGCCCTTAAGGTTTGTTTTAACGCAAACACCATCACCATCACCATCGTTATTAATAATGGTATACGTAAATGATGAGGGTGCGCGAGCCCTCTCTGCTTCGCGTACACTTGGCAAAATGAGAAAGCTCTTTCGACCAGAAATAACTCGAATGCAATAAAAATACTTTTCCGATGACAAAATAGGAAAAAAAAAATGGCCTATTATTGTATTGATTTCCATCCATAATTTTTTTTCTTTTTTTCCCCGTCGTAAATATAATAAGTACGAGTAAAATAAATGTACAGCTATTTGGTTTTGATAACAGATAATAATGTGAACTTGTAGAGCATACCATTGGCCCATAATCAAAAATAAATATTTATCGGTAGACAAATTACGTTTCACGATAATAGCTTCGCATGTAAAAAAAGCTACACAGCGTTATTCGTGAATAAATTCACTACGAATATTTAACATTGAAAATGAAGTTTAGTGTAGAAATGTTTAAGAAACGTATTTTTCGAGTAACCGGTGTAAGAAAATATCATAACTTGAAACCTTCGGAGACTCAATACGATGCCATCGTAATTGGAGGAGGTAAGTTTATCCAATGCAAAAATGCGAAGTACCTAATTAACCACCATAACCAGTAACATGAAATTATACTTATTAATTAGCCTAATTTCCTATATCATAAGGGCAATGAAAACAAATCTGTTACGTTCAATCCAACCTACGGTTGATGAGGGAGAGGAGAGTAACACCAAAATCCATTTTAGAATTTTCCTATTCTCCTTCCCCCCAACCCCAGAAACAAAATCAACCAAAAAACTACATTTTTAGGGCTGTGAGGGTTGGCTAAAAAATGGTATACAAGGGACTCCCTCTCACCAGAGTTATTCACAGCAACTCTACAGATTAGGAACAGGGAGAGACAGGGATAGGGGAAGATATACTGACGCACTTGAAATATGCTGACGATCTGGTACCAATCGCTCAGAACATGGACATACTTCAGACAATGCTGGAAAAGACAAACGTAACATGCTTTTAAAGATTGGACTGAAAATAAATAAAAAGATAACAATGACGATGTGTAATGGATTGGTAGAAGATCGATGGTGTATCACGTTTGATGGTGAAACAGTGGAGATGACGGAGGAGTTTACATATTTGGGCCAAAATCTAAGCATGACCGACGACTACAGAAAATACAATCCCGATCAGTCTAAGGAGAAAAATCTTGAGTCTATGCATCAGCCCAGTTACAATATATGCCAGAGAAACATGGGCTTTGACTAAAAAGCTGCTAGACAGAACAGTTAAAATGCAGAGAAGAATTGAACAATCCATGCTGGGTATAACCATACGAGACAAATGGACGATGGAACGCATACGGGAGGCAACAGGGGTGGTAGATGTACTGTAAATGACAAAGCGAAGTAAATGGAGATGAGCTGAACACGTGGCTCAGGGAGGGGATCAATGCATTGCGAAAGTTACATGATGGAAGCCAGACCGAAAAAGAGCAACGGGGATGGCTAAAGAAGCGTTGGTACGATGAAATTGAAAAGTTCTAAGAGGACTGGTGGGAGATTGCTCAAGATAGGAAGACACGGAGAACAGATGGGGAGGCCTACATTCTGCAGTGGATCGAAAATAGGAGATGAAGAAGAAAAAGAACAGGAGGTGCAATACAGCTGAAAAGTCGAACCCCCCTCCCCCCTCCCGAGGCACATGTATAGCCCGTACGAGATGTACATAGCTAATTTCAATTTTCCAGCTCCACTTGGAGAGGACAATAATTTTCGGATGTGTTATGCAACTTTGTACTGTCTATCGATTGGCTTGAAACAGAACAATTTTCGCGTTTTTGGTCCCTCATCATCTCCTCCTCCAAATTTCGGCCTAACTGAATTTTGATCCGAGGTCATGCCCGCTCCAAAATATCAAATTCGCTGCCAATGGAAGCCCATTTCCCAAATTTTATCGATTTTGGTCGGTATCAGGCTGAGAAAATAATTTTTAATTTTGGAAGGAAAATATGAATTAATATCTGACTTAGCCAAAAATGGTCCTTTTAGGACCTGAAAACAGATTTCATTGATACACCCCCCCCACCATCCATTATAGATTGATGGGCCTTAATGGCCTGATTTTGAATGACAATATGACGTAAAATTGGGCTAATCAGCCCCATAGATCAAAAAGAAGAGATGATGTAAGGGTTTTCTCCCGATTTAACGTTGAAAAAAGACCGTTTCTTACATATCTCTCGCCCTCCTTAATTGAACTGAGGGATTGAAACCTGGTATGTAGATTTAGTATGGGTCTTATAGATGTATATTTCGGAGTGTCCACTTTTTATCCCCATTGTACACCCTCATAGCCCCTGAAACGTAGTTTTTTGCCAATTTTTATCATTTTTGAGGTTTATGGTGCGCACATCTCCCCTTCAAATTGAGCGAGGAGGTTGAAATTTGGCATTTAGATTTATAGGGGATCCTAAATGTGCTGTTAGAGGGAAGTTCGACTTTTCATGACTATTGCATCTCCACACAACCCACCAAAAAGTAGGTTTTTTGTATTTTTTTCTTATGTAGCATGCATATCTCCCCTCAAAATTGTGGTAGGGGGTTGAAATTTGCTATGTAGATTTAGTATAGATGCTATATGTGTTTTTTTGAAGGTTCAACTTTCCAGCATCCCCTCACAGCCCTAAAAAAGGAGGTTTTTTGTATTTTTTTTTCTTATTTTTTGAATTTGTGGCATGCATATCTTCCAACCAAAATCGAGCTAAGGGGTTTAAATTTGATACGTAGATTTATTAAGAATCTTATATATTCTTTTTGGAGGTTTTAACATATCACCCCTATTGCATCCCCTCCACCCTCCTTCAAAGTAGTTTTTGTTCGGTTTTTCTTAATTTTTGATTTTGTTGCACTTCATAAATTGAGCTAGGGGGGGGATACAATTTGGTATGTAGATTTAATAGGGGTTCTGGATGTGTCTTTTTGAGGGTTTCAGCTATTCCCTTCAATGTTTTACCAACTGTCCAGCCACTGTTCAAGAAAGAACATCGCAGAGTGTTCCTTTTTTTGTCGCACAAATGGATCAGACTTCAAAAGCAACGCATTGCAATGATTAGCTATATTCGAATTATGTGGAATTAAACCCTTGGTTTAATGCAATTTCCAGGTCATAATGGCCTCGTGGCCGCAGCATATTTAGCCAAATCTGGTAAAAAAGTATGCGTTTTAGAGAAAAGACCTATAATCGGAGGTGCTGCTGTAACCGAAGAGATTGTCAAAGGTTTCAAATTTTCAAGGGCGTCCTATTTACTAAGTTTAATGCGACCTCAAATATACAAAGATCTTAATTTAAAGGTAATATACCTACTTACACGTTTATAAGATGAAAATTTCACATACGGTTCAAGTTTCTTGAAACTTGTACATTGTTTAAACGCTTAAAACAATGTTATCGCAGTAAAGTATACTGTTTCGTGTGTTTTCGATAAGGAATTAAATGTGCCAACTACAACACTATCTGTACCTACCTAATAATTACCCCAATTCTCGTATCAAATATTAAACTCGTGCAAGTACTTTTAAATTTTCTCAGAAATTCGGTTTGAAATACTATCTTCGAGATCCTTGCTCGTATACACCTTTGAGAAAATCGTATTGGACATCGAAAGCTAAATCGCTTACATTATCTTCGGATCATTCGTTTAATTACAGAGAAATATCGAAATTCTCTCGACACGATGCTGAGGTACGTTAAAAAAATGTAAATTAAATCTGAAACCTATAAATTGACTATTTTTTATATGTACATTTCAGAAATATCCATTGTACGAGAAGAAGTTGGAAAATTTTGTAGATTGTGTTCAACCTTTGATGGACATTTCACCAGCATCTTTAGTACAATTATTCTCAAAAGAAGTTCCTTTGAAGACTAAGTTTAATTTAATCAAATCTAAAGATATGAGAAATGCAGGTCAAATAAAATAATTTTCTTTTTTTTCCAAATTTTCGTCGTATTACTAATTTATTTCCATAATCTGCGTTTTAAAAAAATTTAGTTTCCGGACTACTGAAGCTATCCACCTGTTTACCTTTCGCATATGAGATCATGTTCACTCCCGCAGTTGAAATAATGAATAAATGGTTCGACTCGGAACCTCTAAAAGCAACAATAATGACTGATGCCTGCGTTGGAAGTGCATTGAGCCCTGCAGCAATAGGATCTAGGTGAGATATAGAAGACATGTTTGATACGAATAAAAAAATTTAACTATGTAGCCCATTTCTCTGTACAGTTATGTTTTGATACATCACGTAATGGGAGGTATTGATAACCACAAAGGAGCTTGGGTGTACCCGGAAGGAGGTATGGGATCGGTTTCTAAGGCCATAGCAAACTGTGCTCTACACCATGGAGTTCATATATTCACAAATCAAGTACGTAAGAGCCTTACCTATTTGACCAATTGCAATGGCTTCATGTTAACATTTCATTATTAATAAAACTTTCAGACTGTAACTCAAATTCGATTAAATGATCGAGGAGAAGTCGAAGGCGTTTCACTCGAAGATGGAACTTTCCTAAGGAGCTCTAAAATATTATCGAATGCGACACCTCAAGTAACATTTTTCGATTTATTGCCTGCTGGGTCTCTAGATCCCAAATACGCCGATGGTATTAGAAGATTTAAATACGAATCTCCTGTAACAAAAATCAACGGTAAATTCAAATGTACTAAATAAAATTTAACGGATTAAATTACTACTATATTCTGTTATTCTTCATTTTTAGTGGCATTGAATAAAATACCTAATTTCCTATGCGATCCAAATATTGACAAGGATTCAATTATGCCTCATCATCGATGCACAATTCATTTAAATTGCGAATCTACTGACGTAATATTAAATGCCCATAAGGAAGGTACCGATGGACTTTTATGTAGCAAGTAATTTATAAAATTAATTTTTTGTTTTCATTTTTTACAATGGCTAATATCGCCATCAGTTGATTTCTCTGTAGGTACCGAAAACCATTTTTTTTTTCATCATAAAAAAACTCGATTCAAGACGTTCTAATAAGCATCTATTACTCATTAATGAAATTTTAATCAAGAAAATTTTTTACTTGTATTTCTGCTTTCTCTCTAAAATAGGCCAATAATCGAGATGACATTGCCATCGAGTTTAGATCCTACATTATGTTCCAAAGGTAATCACGTTTGTTTAATATTTTCTCAATACACAAAATACAATCTGAAAAATAATAAATCTTGGGATCAACAAACAAAAGACGAATATGCCAATTTGGTTCGTAAATTATACGATTCTCAATTTTAATGAATAATTTAAAAATAATTTATTCGCCTAATTTGGTATAATTCTGTATCAAGGTATTCGATTCCGTCGAAGAATACGCTCCTGGATTTAGAGAAAGCATCGTAGGATATGAAATCTTAACTCCTCCAGATTTAGAAAAAATATTCGGCCTCACTGGTGGGGTAAGTGTCAATTGGAAAAGCTGTCTCATATTCAAAAAAGAAAAAAAAAACTATCACTGTGTTATGATTTCATTTTAGAACATATTTCATGGAGAACTATCCTTGGATCAAATATTTTTCAATAGTCCAACTAACTGGAGTACTTTATCACCGTATACAGCAATCAAAGGCTTATACCTTTGTGGTTCAGGGGCCCATCCAGGAGGAGGTGTTACAGGATCACCGGGAAGATTAGCAGCTTTATCTGTAATCTCTGATTTTCAAAATAAATAATACTGCGTTGTTGCAATTTGAAAATATTCAAAATTCTTATTTTTCAATGGAGAACAGAATTCCAAAAATTTACATTGATGAAGTATCTACTGAAACCTATTTCTAGGGTTATCGAGAAATCAGCTGTTCTTAAAGCTCCGACAGGACCCTACAAAATTGTGATAACTTTTCAGCATAAAAAAATTATAGATGAGGTCGCCAGCAACTTTATTTCTCACATGCAACATTTATTTATGAATTGAATAAAGCTAAAGACTGATGAAATATTTAAGTAAAAATGTTTATATAAACAAGTTATCTAATTCAAAATTTTAAGGATTATTCATTCAAAAATAGTTAAATAGGTCCTCATACGGGGTGCCCGTAGATAGAATGTCAAGGCTTAAAATTTTGATACCTTGATACCACCGAAAAAAAAAAAAAAAAACAAAAACATGTAAGATGGAGAAGTTGCCTATCTTAAAAATTGAAGAATAGAATCGATGTTTCAAAAAAAATTTAAGCACCATTCCCCCCTTTCAATCAAAAACGTTTACTCTTCTTTCCATTCCATTTTGACATTTGATTTAATTATTTCTTAGCAAAATAAAAATTATGCAATCATTTATCATCACGAATTCTGAATTAAAAACTTAAAAATCAAAAATCAAAAAAGTCACATTGAACATATCACAACAAAAACATCACAAAAAAACCTTAGCTCTGAGACATATCCATTTTGATTTGTTTTTAGTTATTAAATTTTTTATTTTCTTCATTTATCAATTCTTCCTAGTTTTTAAATTTTTTATTCCATTATATTTTTTTTTATTTTTTTATTTTTTTGTTTTTAATTAATTTATTTATTTATTCATTTGAATTTTTTAATATTTTTAATTTTTTTCTTTATTCATGTTTTTTATTCCTAAATTTTTGCAATTCTTTTTATTCATCAATATTCAAACTTTTTTTTACTTTTTCAATTTTTTTAATTTCTGATTTCTAATTTTTCAATTTTTAGCCTGATTTTCTATGTAATATTGTAAATGGAAACCAGGCTATTACAGTCTATCGACCAACGGCGTATGAGGATGGGGGGGGGGGTTATCAACAAAATCCGTTTTGAAGTCCTAGAAGATCATTAATACGATTTTTAGCCATTTCAGATACTTATTAAGGAGTCAAAAATGCAAAAATTGTTCTTTTTAAGTCAATTGATAAATAATCAAAAGTTGTATAATATAACCAAAAATCAAATTCCCAAGTCATTTTGGACAAAAGATATGAGCGTTTTAACCTTCTTGACGACCTTGATAAAGGGCTGGTCCTCCCCTATCTCCTCCACCAAATTAAACTAGGAAGTTGAAATGTACTTTTTCCATTTTTCAATTCTTTGAATTTTTTATCAAAAACTTCGAATCAGAAATCAAAAATTTTACATCAGAAACAACACCTAAAACGTCCAGTTTTCAAAAAATGACCCCCACCTCTAAGACATATCCATGTCAAAATTGCTATCAAAACGAATTTTTAATCATAGGAATGGATAAAAGATGAAAAACTGAATCAATTTTGTCATGTTCATTTTTTGACTGACTTGAAAATTGAAGGAGCTACTTCAACAAATTTATCAAATCTTTAATTTAAAAAAAGTGATGACGGATATGGATAGTACATAGAAATTTGGACAAATTTTGTTATCTTAATTTTTTGCATAACTTGAAAATTAAAAGAGCAATAAGCAAATTTTTTTATAAAAATTATTTTACTTTCAAATAATTTTGTTTCAACTCCTTTAATTTTCATGTTAAGAAAAACGTGAAGGGAATAAAATTTATTCAATTTTCTATGTAGTATCCATATCATTTTTTTTTTTTGAATGATTTCATTTTGATAAATATGTTAAAATAGTCCCTTGAATTTTGAAGTTGGTCAAGAAATGAACATGATAAAATTTGCTCAGTTTTCCATCTACTGTCCATTCCCATATTTAAAAATCGTTTTGCTCCTTCGATTTCTAAGTTAGGCAACTTCTTCCTTGGATATAGTTTTTTGATGATGGCCGGTTACACCCAAAATTTTAAATCACGACATCCTTTTGCCGGGACACCTTGTATAACTCTTCAATATAATATTTGCATATATAAATTGCATATCTTCAAAATCAAAGGAGCTGCAATTAATACGCGGATTATGATTTCCTCCTTGTTCAATGTTATAAGCTGTAAAAATGAAATTATTAATTTTGATTCAAAAAGATTGGAATAAATTTTTCAATCAAGGTTGGAGATATAACCCCCTTAATTTTGAAAGAAGGCAATTTATACAAATCTTACTTTTTATTCGCTTTAAAGAGCCATTCCAGAATTCACGACCGCAAAAAAATATTTCTCCGAATTTTAGACATTTTGAACAACCGTCCCTTCAAATTTTGAACTAGGCAACTTATTGATATGACTTTTTTTTTACTAATTTCATTAGTTTCCATTCAACCCTTGCATTATTTTTTTTCTAATATTAAGGCAAAACAAAATACGGCACCTAAGTAGGCATCTGGAGTATTATACAATAGGCAATTGTTTATACAACTTGGCGATGGATACTCCTGACTAATACATCGTTATTTCTAATTGATGCCTTGAACTTACTTTTTGAGGGCCTCGATTTTTAAATTCGTCCGGCTCTTATTTCCACAATAAATAATAACAAGAGTTCATTTAATTTCATTAATCTTTAATCAAAACTATTTCACCGAATTATAGGTACTTCATTAAAAACCTTATCAAAGCTGCACCTGTCAGGTATAAAAATGAATCTCGAACTTTGATACGTTGATAAGAAACAAACGAGCATTTTCATTGGTTTCTTATTACGTCATAAAATACATTATACCGTATTTTATGACATAATATTGGACGAAAATTGTCCTAGGTCAATAAATTTTTTCCTCGTGTATAAATACGAGTGTTGGTATAAGTATGTAAAATATTTCCTTTAATTTTACGAGCTTAACAATGTTGAAATAGTGAATAAAATTAATAACATTTTTCATTATCAATAAGTATTGATGAAATTAGAAATCCCACATAATAAATAATTAGTTAAATATTCTTTGAACTCTGTAAAAATTTTAATCAACCAACAGCATCTTCATCTGTAGAAACGAAAAAAAAATTTTTCTACATTATCATAATCAAAGTACGTATGGTGAATTAAAATTTTCAGCCATAAAGCAATAACAATTAACGATAAATTTCTGATGTTTTTTTTTATATATATATATAAATATGATAGCATGTTCAAGTTATTACTGAATAACAGAATCATATCCCTTTCAATTTCCACCAAAATATTGAAAAATTCAATCACACGAAGTAAGTACCTGGCTACCTATTACTTATATACGTTTATAATATTTAAATCTGTTCATTATCGTCATATTTAGGTATCTCTTTAAGCTCTGAAAAACACAGTAATCCGGCAACATTCACTTATAATGCTTTAAAAATAAAAGTACTCCCAGCTTTGGAAGATAACTACATGTATTTGATCATTGATTCGGCTACAAATGAAGCAGCCGTAATAGACCCAGTCGAACCAGACACTGTAATCGAAGCTGTATCCGAAGAAAAAGTCAATTTGACCACTTTACTAGCTACTCATCATCACTGGTACCCAGCTTTACCTACCTACGAGCCTACATATCCGTTAATTCGACACCAGTAAGCTTTTACATGATTAATTTAAACCTTGGGGCATTTATTTTGCAGGGACCATGTGATGGGAAATGCAGAACTAGTCGATAAAATGAAAAACAAATCTATAAAGATAATCGGAGGAGATGACCGAATACCAAAGTTAGACAAAAAAGTCCATCATGGAGATGAATTCAAACTAGGAGCTTCTACAGTAAAATGTTTATTCACTCCATGCCACACCACTGGTCACATTTGTTATCATATCACTACAGATAAACAAGATACAGTTGTATTTACCGGTACTTAAAATCGAATAATTCATTATTGATTTCAAACACCATCCGTCATAATACCTATTTTATTAGGAGACACGTTGTTTGTTGCTGGTTGCGGTAAATTTCTCGAAGGAAATGGACAAAATATGAACGATTCGTTAAATAAACTAGCAAGTTTACCAGATGAAACGGTAGCTAAATCAATTTACAATTATCATTTTCTTTTTTCTTTTTTTTTTAAAGAGAATGTAATTTTAAAATTTAAATTCATTACCAGATAGTCTTCTGCGGACACGAATACACTGTTACCAATTTAAAATTTGCAACGACTGTTGAACCAGATAACGAAGATGTTAGGAATAAATTAGAACAAGCCAATAAATTACGTAACGAGAAAAATCCTACAGTACCTTCTACAATAGGTAAATTTTCATGGGATTTTCTTGCGTTAAAAATCAGATAAATTAAAGCTAAATACTAATTTAAAAAATATTTTACAGGAGAGGAAAAGAAAATTAATCCATTTATGAGAGTTCATCTCGATAAAATCAAGCAATTCGCAAAAACAAACGATACAATTGCAACGATGGATTATATTCGAAATTTAAAGGATCATTTTAAAGGCTAAATGCTTAATTATTTATTTAAAAAATAAATAAAAATAAAAAATTAATTATAAAATATTTATACCATAATAAAAAATAAAGAAAATTTACTGAACTTTTTTTTTGCATCGAAATAAAATCCTGATTTTTTTTACTTCTTTATCTATGAAGAATAATAATCTGCATTAAAAATATTTATATGTTTCGAAGAAAAAAAAACAAATCCTCAAATATTTGGATGAACGATCAATTACTCGATATGAAAAGAAATCCTCTTTTGTGCTTTGAAATATATGAACCAGCGTTTCATAGTACGAATTAAATTGCTGGGTAACAAAGAGATGAAAAATTAGATACAGCTACATTTCACATCTAATCGAGCTAATCCTAATATACCTGCTTCTTATCTACATTTAACTTAAAGAAATAAATAATTAATTAATTAAATCGTCAAAAAATATCGTTCAAATATAAAATCTCTGAAGTTCTAAGATTTAAAAGATGAAAAGAATTAATTTTACAACCGAGGAAACCACTTTTTCCAGCTTAAACCATCCGAATGAGTAGAAACTCTAACAATTATTCGATAAAAAAATTAAATTATTAGAGTAGCTATGATTTGAAAACTTTTCCGATAATATGCCCATTGTTCAGATACACTTGGTAAAAAATAAAAGCACGTACTTCTACCTACATTAAAGAATGATTCAATTTACGTCCACTCATTTATTTTTGCGCAAAATGTACTTCATCATTTTCAGTACAAGTAATCTACACGAAAAATTAGTTTTCTCTAGAATTATTTTCCCTTCCACAAGAGCTTAAATAAAATTTGAAAGAAATTGTTCACAAGGTAGGTGGATGATGATCCACGGTTATGAGGTTTAAATAGGTACCTACCAAAAAATACTATATCTTTTAAATGCTATTTCTTATCAAAATTTATCAAAAAAATTATCCATAATTATCGAGTTATTAATAAACATTGACGTAATATTGAACTTTAATACATTGATAATGAAAATAATTAATTTCAATGTTTCCTATTGTATTGTATGACATAATAAGGTAAAATTATTCCAGGTTAATATTTTAACATCTAAAATACACCTATAGAATCGTATAAATTCTTGCCTCTGATGTTACGATCTTACAATACAGTTAACAAATGAAGAATATTAAAAAGATTGAACCTTGTTTTTATCATATCCAAAGTTTTGTGTAAAAAAAAAAAAAAAATGAAGAAAAAAATTATACAAGTGCTCAGCATCAGAAAATATCACGACAGGAAACCATCAGAAAATCAATACGATGCCATCGTAATTGGAGGAGGTAAAAAAAAATGAGTAAATTTATTTCTAATTACTTTAACAAATCAATACCAATCTAAATTGACCAATAATTTATTAGCCTGATTTTCTATGTTATTTGTCTATAAAAACCACGTCATTACGATCTATCGACCTACGGTGAATGAGGGAGGGGAGGGGTATAAGCAAAATTTATTTCGGAGGTCCTAGAAAACCATAACGACCATTTCTGGCCGTGTAAAATATTTTTTCTTATTTTTTTCTTATTTTATTCCTCCCGAAACTAGAAATTATTTGCTCAGCTCAATACCAACGCAAATCGATAAAAATTGGGAAATAGGCTTCGATTGGCAGAAGATTTGATATTTTGAAGTGGCGATGACCTCGGGTCAAAATTCCGGTATGCCCAAATTTGGGGGAGGGGGTGCTGAGAGGCTCAACTCGCAAAAATTGGCCTTTTCTGAGCGAGTCGATAGACAATCTAAAGTTGTATAACATATCTAAAAATCAGCTTCCTAGGTCAATTAGGAGAGAAGATATTAGGGGTTTCCCCTTTTTGGCCTATAAAAAAGACTGTTCCTTCCTTATCTCCCCATCAAATTAAGCTACGAAGTTGAAATTTAGTATGTAGATTTTTGTATACGTTCTAGATGTGCTTTTTGGTTGTGTCGACTTTTTAGCCTCATTGTACCCCTACCTCCTCCCCACCTTGACCACTGATTAGGAAAGATCGGGCTGAAAAAGCATCACAAAACGATACTTCTTTTTTTAATAACTGAATCTCAACGAAATAATCTCGAAATTATTCTTCGTAAATATGTTTTTTTACGCAATATAAATTAATTAGTAAAATTCTCATTTTATTTGCTGAAATAAAAGTTGAAAAATTATATTTTTTAGGTCATAATGGTCTCGTAGCCGCAGCATATTTGGCCAAATCAGGAAAAAAAGTATGTGTTTTAGAGAAGAAACCAATAATTGGAGGTGCTGCTGTAACCGAAGAGATCATAGAAGGTTTCAAATTTTCAAGGGCCTCCTATTTACTAAGTTTAATGCGACCACAAGTGTACAATGATCTTAATTTAAAGGTAGGTAAGATTTTTGTACGATGGGTCGAACTTTGTTTTCTTTTTTTTGGAAATCTACAAACTACAGGTTTCATAATAATTGCGAAATAATCGGCTCAGTTTGGCGGCGGATTAGATAAATATAAGTGGGGATGAACTTGGGTCAAAATTCAGATCTGCCCCAATTTAGGAGAGGGGGTGCTGAGGGGTCAAAAACGAAAAAATTGTTATTTTTAAGCCAATTGATAGAGAATCAAAAGTTGCATAACATATACAAAAATCAGCCTCCCAAGTTAATTAGGAGGGGAGATATGAGGAGTTTTTCCATTTTTAACACTGAAAATGGGCCGTTCCTCCCCTATCACCCCATTGAGCCCCCTCCACACCCTAATCTTACCACTGGTTGAGAAAAAAGCATCGCATTTCATATTCAAATTCAAAAAACAAAACAAAAAAGCATTTTGTAATATTTTTCGAAAAAATACTCTAATGATAGATAACGGTAATTATTTGAAATTCAACGTAAGAATAACGTATCAATTTTTATTTCTTGCAGAAATTCGGTTTAAAGTATTATCTTCGGGATCCCAGCTCGTACACACCTTTGAGAAAAGCTTACTGGACATCGAATGCTAAATCGCTCACTTTATCCTCAGATCCTTCCTTCAACTACAAAGAGATATCAAAATTCTCTGCTAACGATGCCAAGGTATTTTTCATATACTTTAAATCGTAATTTTTTTCATTTCGATTCAAATCGAATCCCGATCTAAATTTTCTACTTCATATTGTAGACACTTCCTTTATACGAGAAAAAATTACAAAATTTCGTAAACTGCATTGAACCTTTGATGGACATTTCACCCTCATCAATAGCTGAATTATTTTCCAAACAAGTTCCTTTAATAAAAAAATTAAATATTATTAAATCTAAAGATATGTGAAAAGCTGGTAAGAAAAATAATTTAATTTTACTTCTACTCGTAAAATTCGATTTTAATAATTTTATATAATAAAAATTATAGTTTCCGGATTATTAAAGCTATCCACGTGTTTACCTTTCGCGTACGAGATCATGTTCACTTCAGCAGTCGACACAATGAACAAATGGTTCGATTCTGAACTTTTGAAAGCCATCATGATAAGCGATGTAGTTGTTGGAAGCTTCCAAAGCCCCGAAGCTATAGGTTCAAGGTAGGTAATATATGATTTCCAACCATTTACGCATATTACACACTTTAAATATTTATTTTCTACAGTTACGTGTTGATACATCAAATGATGGGAGGTATAGAAAACCACAAGGGAGCTTGGGTGTACCCAGAAGGTGGAATGGGATCGGTTTCAAAAGCCATAGCAGATAGCGCTCTACACTATGGAGCTCGTATATTCACAGATCAAGTACATATAAATACACGATATCTACCCTAACAAATCAAAATGCACAAATGATTCCCTGCTAAGATCTTATCAATGGTAAAATTTTCAGAATGTGGATCAAATACGTACAAATGATCGAAACGAAGTCGAAGGAGTTACACTTGCAGATGGTACATTTCTAAAAAGTTCGAAAATATTATCGAGCGCTACACCTCAAGTAACATTTTTCGATCTGCTACCTGCAGAATCTCTAGATTCTAAATACGCTGACGGTATTAAAAGAATTAAATACGAATCTCCTGTAACAAAGATCAACGGTAAACTCAACTTTATTACCTAAATAAAATTTAACAAAATAAATCACTGCTATTTTCCTTTATTCTTCATTTTTAGTGGCATTGAATAAAATACCCAATTTCCTTTGCGACCCAAATACCAGCGATGATTCAGTTATGCCTCATCATCGGGGTACAATCCATTTAAATTGCGAATCTCCTGATATCATTTTAAATGCTTACAGAGAAGGAGCCAGTGGCCTATTACCGAGCAAGTAAGGAATGAAATCGATTTTTTTACAAATAAGTAACGTTTTTCTGATGAACAAATTGAAAAAAACAGCCTCAACAAATATCCAATTATTTGTTTTCTAAAACTAGACCAATGATTAAGATGGCTATACCGTCAAGTTTAGATCCTACGTTGTGTTCCAAAGGTAATCACGTCTGTTTAATATTCTCCCAATATACAAAATACAATTTAAAAGATAATAAATGTTGGGATCAACGAACGAAAGAAGAATACGCCAATTTGGTATATGATTTTTAATACTTACTAAGAAAATCACATCATTTAAAAACAAATCTTCTCACAATTTTGTGATTCACTTTTCTAGGTATTCGATTCCGTCGAAGAATATGCTCCTGGATTCAGAGAAAGTATTGTAGGATATGAAATCTTAACCCCTCCTGATTTAGAAAGAATATTCGGTCTCACTGGTGGAGTAAGTATTAATAAAAAAGTCGTTTCATATACAAAAAAAAAGAAAGAAAATGAATCACAACGCCATGATTTTGTTACAGCACATATTTCACGGAGAATTATCTTTAGATCAAATATTTTTCAATAGACCAACTAACTGGAAGAGTTTATCACCTTACACAGCAATTAAAGGTTTATATCTTTGTGGTTCAGGGGCTCATCCAGGAGGAGGTGTTACAGGATCACCTGGTAGATTGGCAGCTTTATCTGTAATTTCGGATTTAGAAAATAAATAAAATGGCATTGTAATTGAGTAGCAACCTAATTGAAAAAAAATTAATTAATTTCCGTTGATAAAATACCTTATAAGATTTTACGATTAGAAATAGGCAACTATCATTCACATTTTAGTAATTCTATTACAACCACCGGGTTATCAAAATTTGATTTCAATTCAACACAACTCTTATTCCGTATCTATTTTCCGACTGAGTTTACACAGAATGTGAATTTTTGAATGTAATTTTTTTTTTCATTTTCCAACATGGATAGTTCGTAGAGCTACATTCACTCCTCTCCATACGGTTCAACACCGTATTTTATACTCAAAATGCTTAACGTGAATTTACATTCAATTCTAATCTTACTACTTCTACGATCATCGCTTCTCGCTTCACAGTATACGGACCAATTTGAAACTTCGTTCTTGGACAACGATGAAGATTTACTAATATCATCACAAGACACCTCTGATGCAGAACTAGATGCCATGAATTCAGAATTTATTTCACAAGAAGACATTTCACAAGAAGAAATTTCCCAAGAAGAACTCGAACCTGAAGCAGAAAACATATCTCAAAAGATTACCCAAATTACAAAAATAGAAAAAATTCCCATTACAACCTCCTTGAAGAAAATTTCTACGAGATTTATTAAATTAATGAACAGTTCAACATTCGTAGACAAAACGCATTTCCTCGAGACATTTTTCGAGAATCGAAGACGATCACAAATGAACGTAATAACGAGTCCAAGCGGTTTTGGTAAGACTTCCCTCATGGATATGATTAAACTTTTCGCTCAAACTGAAGTAAATGAGATGGGTAAGCCTTTGAAAATAGAAAACATGTTGAGCTTCTCAATATTCGCGAACAAATCGTTGAATTTAAACGTATCCCAATCACTGTCCACGATTCCCCTTCATCTTGGCCAATACCCGGTGATGTACTTGAACTTCAAAAAAATCATCCGTAAGACGGACAAAGCTTCTTGGAAAAATTTGCAAACGAGAATTAAAAAATTATTTTTAGAGTACAGATGGATGATTGATAAAATAAATAATAAATATAAAATAACAAGATACGATTGTACGGTGAATGAAAAATTACAATATTCGGTGATCGACAAGATCATACACAATGATAAGGTAAATGCCGAAACAATGGAAATGAGTCTATTCGTTTTTTCCGAAGCTCTTTATATGCATTTTAAAAAAAGAGTTCTCGTATTAATCGATGATTTCGACGATCCTCTACTTGAAATAGCTACTCATCGTGAGGATGATTTCCCTCGAAGTAGGGTAACTCGAATATTGGGCAATATGCTCGACAGGCTGTTGGTAGGAATCGATAAATTACGTTACGTCGAGGTAGCTCTTTTGGCTGGAACTGCTCATGTAAGGTTATCTACTACTTTTCAATCGTACGGCAAATTATTTAAATTCAATCGTTTCCTAGACGGTCATCCCTACGCTAATTATTATGGATTCACCGAAAAAGAAGTTCAACTTTTATTCGAAAAAAATCACTTGGATCGAAAAGAAATAGAAACGGTGAAAAAATTACACAACGGGTATACAGCTAGTATCGCACGTAACACCATATCACTATATTGTCCTCAATCTGTAATATCGTTTCTAAATCAAAAGGTCAATCAAACCAATCAACCAGTTTTAAATTTAATAAATAACCCATCTTTGAACAAATTTGTACAAATTTTAAAGCACGATGAAATACGTATAAAGATTTCTCAACTTCTACTTTCCAAACCACTGATCTTCGCATTGGCAAGGAAAATGGAATACGAGGACTTAGAACACTTGGGTCAAGTCTTCAAAGATGAATCACCTCTGGATGCAAACGCTATTCGAACATTTTTCACATTATTAGTCGATTTTGGTTATTTCACAAACGCTGATTGTCCGAAAGCGAAAACCACAGCATTCGAAGTGGCAAATTTTGAAAGTTTACAAGGCTTAGCAGGTTTTTTTTACGAATACGCCACGAGCTTCGACAACATTGATTTAGATTCGATTGCAATTTCATTTAACGATATTTTCATCAACGATGAAGTTAACGAAGAAATGCTAATCCGATTAAGGAAAGCTTTGAGAAATCTTTATCCTGACGAAGACAATCCTGACACCAATGAATATCGCATGCATTCTTTAATATATAGTGCCCTGTTAAGAAATTACCTGAACGACACGACAGAGGTGAAAATTAATTCTGATTATGATGTTGAAACTAACACAGAAATACGCGCCGATATATTCATTAAAAAACGATCGAAGGCCATGGTCCTTGAAATTCGACAAGATATAACCGCAAAAGAAGCTCTGCAAATAGCTGAAAGAAGTTTTAATAAATGGAAAACCAAGAGAAAATTAAAAACAATTAAATATTTAGGAATAAGTTTCAACGAACAAAAAAAAGTCAGAATAGGATATAAAGATAGTTTACACCAAACACCAATTATAATTAAAAGATTGCCAAGAAGAAAAGAATAAAAAATTCAGTCGGTAAATTTGTTTGGAAATTAATTCTAATAAGTATCTTCTCAGAATAAATAACCTAATGAATAAAGTACCAAGAAAATGATATCAAACGCCCTGAATAACAGATGATTAAATTGTAATACATGCAAATTTATCATTTTATTCAATTATCATACAGGTATACATCACAATTTCACACATAATATATAAATTGAGATATTTGTACATAGATAAGTATTTTACAACTGGTAACTATACAGTCTTACTAATGACAAAGGGAATACTTACTATACAAAGGAACAGGGAAAATAACGACACGACATGACTAAATTAGTCATTCGTAGTATCTTCGTTTGAGAGTCCGATATTTTTTCAACATGTACAACGCTTCTAATTCTTTGATAATGTATTCTCCTTTACGAACGAGCTCCTCTAGTTGTTTGGGATCTTGAACATCTTTATTTTTCAAGAAAGCGTTCTTTAAACGAGATCGAAAGAAATCGTATCCTTGAGGATAGTCCTTACCTAAATGAAGAAGCTGAAAATGAGAATTCGATTCGAATAAAATTACGGATCATTGCTGATATTTCTATCAATCCTCATTATGCGATGATGAGGAATTATTGCGTCTAATCAAATTTTTACAATAATAGAAGAAAATTAAGTAACTCACCGTTTTGTATAAGGTGATCACAGTACTTCTTTGAGACATTTTGGTTAACCTTTTACTAAAAAGAACAAACAAGTTCGATTTAAAACAAATATTTGGCACGAAATAAATTTGAAAAAAAATAATTTACGAAATCTCTTTGATAAGAATGCAACGTACTTCGATTAATTTTATACGAAGGTAAATTGATAGAAAATAAAACTGAATGATTCGAATCAAGAGTCATGACAACATTTTAAATTACAAGTAATTATCGTAATTTTTCTTCGAGAAACGGAATGGTCACATACAAAAGAATTACGCATTTTGTATATTTTTAAAATGAATGTTTCAAACATTTGTTCATTTTAATTCACTAATGATTCAAAAATTCAACACCCATATTTTTATAATAACCATGGATTCGGAATGTCATCAAGTTTCAGTGTAAATTTAAAATTTTCTTCTTCGAAATAATAATGAAAATCTAATCAAAATTGGCAAAAAAAATCGTGAATTCAACACGTCAGAATAAACTTCTGATTGTGCTTATGTGTAATTACCATAGAAATGTTTAAAATAGAGTCGTACATTACATCAATTATATTAGCTAATGCCGACAGGTACATAAAAAATTTCCGAAAGCAAGATGCTCAGGTACAGAAACACGATTATCTATATACAAGTCACTCAAACTACTGCACTTTTTTCTGGCAATTAATGACAATAATCACTGAATAAACTATCTTATAGGTGTCATTATGGGAAGGAGACGCCTCCTTTCATAATATCGACTTAAATGTTGATGCTTTAAACGAAGAACTCCAAACATCTTTCGTATTCACCAGTGGTTATATCCACGATCTTACAATCCATGTACCATGGACCAAATTAATGTCAGAACCTGTTACCATCTCTGTGAATACTATAGGTGGGAATAAATACTCATTTTTAGCACCAGCCGTACATATTACTATTGATTTGTACTTTTTACGTAGAATGTGTTATGCGATTCAAATCACGAGACGAAGTTCCATTAAGGCCTGTCGAAAAGCAATCTTCGGTCAGTTCCGAAACCAAAGAAACTACAAAGTAAGAAAATCAAATATCGTATAAAGTAGATTGTATGCGTTACTGTATTTTTTTTTAATTTAGGAAACGTCAACATGAAGAGATACCAAATCAGTCTTCGTATACGTCAGCTTTAACTAGTAAAATAATGAATAATTTATCCATACGATGTGAAAATGTCATCTTAAAGTTGGTAGAAGAAGACATAGTCTTCTCGATGAACATAGAAAAGTTATCCTTCGAAAATGTGAACGAAAATTGGATACAAGCGATGACCGGTATTTGTTTCAATTACGCGTTGTAATTATGAAAACAAGCGTGCAATAGCTAATTAATGGTTTATTTTTGTAGAAATGAATATGGAGAAATTACTAACTCGGAAATTAATTTCGTTATCGGGAGTAACGATTTGTCTCGATAAACAAAATTCATCCGGAAGAATAGATACTTATTTGGTAATTTTAATGAAATTCTAGTCTTCGTTTGAACAACAAAATGAATATTTTATTTATTTTATCTTGTATAACTTTTCAGGAACCGTTACTATATCGCTGCCAAATACACGTTCGTCTTTTAAGAGCTTACAATACACCGTTTTCTAAAAAACCGGTGTACACTAGATTTGATATTTCGTCCGATAAAATGTCATTTACTATATCAGAACCACAAGTAAATTTCACCTTTATTTTTACTCATTTATCGATCAAATTTAAAACTTCAAATAAAATATTTTCAGATACCTATGTTAATGAAACTGGGTGTGATGATTTTCCGTTACAATGATAATCCGTCCTCGACACACTCTAGAACTTTATCCTTCAATTCGGATAGCATTTCAACCAAATCCGATGGAAGTCACTTGTATAACGAAAACGTTGATGGTAATTTAATTGCTTTAATTTCTCAAAATAAATTATTCTCGTTAACTTTATACTTGACTGCAGAAAATGGCGATATGACTTCTTGGAGTACTTGGCTATGGAACATGATGCCCTCAGTTTTATCTCAGGATGAAAACGTTCCAAATCAGAATATCGATACCACAATTTCGTATACTTTTCACATTGGTTTTTGCGTCAAACGTTTGGAAACCAATTTGAAGGTAGTTTAAATCATATTTCTGTAAAAATTCAATTTTCATTAATTAATCTAGTATTTTTATTGCAGGTATTAAGTCATCGAATAAAGAAAAGTTCTAAAATAGAATTTAATCATCTTTTGAAAAGCACTTTCAACGGTTGTATTTATCAAATGGTTATGAAAAATAATGAATGGTTTAATGTTCAATTCGGCGTTAATTATGTATCGATTGAAACTCCATATCAAGAGAATGACACTCCAAATCTAGCGGTATATTTTCTCGCTTTCCACTTTATTTATTTATTTCTTTTTTTAAGATTTCTTTTGATATTCTATATAATTTTTAGAGCCAATTTATTATCGCTGGGACAGAAAACGATTCAGATTGTTTTAAAGGTACGCTGTTCGATGAAAAAAGCTTTCAGTTCAGTAGTCAAGCTTACAACTCGGATGTCTCAGACCATAATTCCCAATTTTCTTCCAACATCTCGAATAATTTCGATCTACTGTATAACAATGAATTTTCATTAGATAGTCACTTGAATATATTCACCGGTTAGTCTCCAACTGTTTATTCTAAACTTGTCCAAGTATTAAGAAAAAATAAAATCACAATCACAATCATATCAAAAAAATATTTTTTCAGAGCACATTTTATTAGAAAAAACTCAAGCTTTTGCTATCGATTATATAAAAACATTCCAAAAATCCAAAATCATTCAAACCAAAGAGTACGAATCCGATAAACCAGTCGGATTCAGTGATAATGAAAGCGTTGAAGATTTCGTCCCAGATCCACGACCCAGGTATAATATTTCATCTATTAAACCATCAAGTATTATACGAATTACGAATAACCGCAATAAATATTACGTTTGATTTTTAGTCGTATGGAAAAACATGTATTGCTGAGATTCATCTTCGGCCCATCGATGATAAAAATCACACCAGAAGTGATCGATAGCATTCTATATATTCATAAAATTATCCCTTACAGCGAATATTCTACTTTCAGGCAAACATCAACTGGTATGTAAATATTTTTAGTGATATTTTATCAAGATCATTTTATATTTGTACCTTCTAATGTTTAATTAGGCATTAACGAGTCGGAGTATTCACCTCAAAGGAAATATACGCCCAATTACGTGACTCAGTTTACATTTTTCGATCTCTCGTTTGAATTCCACCCTGCTCCATCCCACAACCAAATACTAGTAACTATTTTTTATACAATTAGACCATCGTATTTGATTACTTTGTCTACTTAATATTATTTCACATTAGCAAAGTACCTCAGGAGGTGATTTGAAACGTGCCGAAATCTTAAACTCGCTGCAATCTCCATCATTATTGCTCTCTTGTAAATGTATCGACGGTAGAACAACGTATATTCAAAACATTACGGTGGAAGGTCGCGAAGAAGTGAAAAAAATCACCATGTTCAAAGTAACTTGTATAAACTTGACAATAATCTGCCAATTTCGAATGTAAATTTTTATATTTTTTTTTACATTTTAGGCTGTAGAATTAATTTGTTCAATTTGTAAACTTGGTCGATCATCGAATCTATTAAAATGTGAAAAGTTTGATTTCGAATGGACTTTAGATATTCAAGATTCATCTAGAGAGCTACGTATTGAAACTAGTATGTTAGAATATGATACCATTTTTATGCGCTGTAATTAGCTCTTTAATATCATACATGCTGTTGCATTTTTCAGAAAATCTATCCTTAACATCATCAAAGTCTCATTTATTACTCAGTTATTACATCGCTAATTACGTTTGGTGGTCTTTTACGCAGCCAGAATTAAAATCAAAATATTTCAGTAAAATTTTTCATTCTTCGTTGATTGAAGATTCATATATTCCGGGTATCGCTTCAATTCTTTTGGAATATTTTTTTTTGTTTGTTATAATTTGACTTACTTCAACTATCAATTATTACGTTTTTTCTTTTTTCAGCTAATGTGATTCTGGAACTTTTAATTGGAAACGTCGCCCTCAAATATAAATATTTAAAGTCTACTTCAAATATAAACATCTCCATTGACAATTGCAAATCTTACGTTAATGAATTAAAAGGCGACATGCAAAAACGAGTTATTATTTTCATCTCGGAATCCATTTCGGAGTCGCCTTGTATACAAAGTGCGTCTTCTTGATTACTTCTAATTTTCAACGATACTCTACCTAAAATATATCTATTTATATTTTAGTTATGCTACAACGAAGTAAAACTTGCGATAACATTTGCCTTTATCCATCTTGCATCTGGTTCGCTGTGAAAGATATAAAAATCAACTTGGACGTAGCTCTTTACTCTTGGTTAATGTACGATTCTACGCCAATTCTACAAGAGCCTTCAACCAAAACTAGCAGCTCAACGAAACTTCAAACCGTATCGAAGTACGTATTCAAACGATGCCGGAAATTAATTCTTTTACCTGATCCTGGTTAGTTTGTCTTACAGGAGTGCTCCTAGTAGAAAAATATCAGAAAGCAATAGCGGCGGTCCGAGACGATACTCGCATACACCAAAACCAAAGGAATCCGTTCACAGTAGTTCTGAACATGAAGTTCTGTCTCCACCCGTTGCTACGGATAACGAAACATCTGATGTTTTTCAGATGCCTCCTATCAATCCTGCAATTCCTGAAAAAACGGTATTTCACCTGCACATGATTAGATCGATTTGTAACGAAAATATAAACATTGCTGGATTTTTCTTTTGTGCAGACATTAATCGAATATCTTACGAATAACATTCAATTATGGCGTAGTTTAATTGTATACGGAGATATATCGCATATTTCCTTGTACATTCCTACCGGCGAATTAAAACATCGTAACGAGTCTCAAAATATGGAATATCTGATTAAAGAATCTTTTAAAAATCACCCGAATCAAAATCAAGGAGTTTTTATGGTATTTTTGAAATCAGCCAAGATCAAGTGTGATTTACCGATTAATATTTTAGAAGAATTGAAATGCGAATCATTGATAACATTCTCTAAACTTGGCTGGTCACCAGGTAAATTATTTATTTATTTCCAGTCGTTGTCACATTTCTACATTTTGTGCAATTTTTCAGATAAGCTGACTTTCCCGTGGACTATTTCGTTAACCGATTTGAACGTTAATACACTATTGAGTAGCTGTGTTTGTAAACCTTTACTGAAACCTTTATCAGCCAATTGTACGGTAGGCATTTCCATCAGGGAAGGTAATGAAAACCAATCGGTAATTGCTCTCTGTGTACATGCGGATTTCCAACCAATTATCGTCACGCTGAGTGAAGAACAAGTAAATAGATCATATTCGATCACATTAATAATCGAAAAGTACAAAAATATTAATCATTCTGTGTATTAGGTTGAGCTGGTATCCGATGCGATTTCCATTCTGAGCTCTTACCGAAGATCAAGACAGCAAGTAGCTTCTAAAGATTTTTCATCCAAAAAATTATCATCTCAAACCGGTTGTAATAGTGTTACTTGTGGTTTGTATTTTTATAAATGAATTTTTCACCATTACAATCGAAATAAAATAATAATAAAAAATAATTCTCTAGAAAATGTTCAAAATAAACTGACCGGATGGATTCAGTGGACGTTCACAAAATGCTGTATAATTCTACATAACAAATGTAATTCGGAATTTAGAAAATTATCGGTCGAATTTGAAGATTCCATTTTATCATTAGAATTCGACGACATCTTTCACAAAATGAAGCTTAAAATAGCCTCATTTGGTATTTATCATCACGCGAGGTATTTCAAGTTGCCAATATTAAACTTTTTATTTCTAACTAGATTCCAGTTTTTTAACTTTTTTTTTTTTTACGTTTCAGATTAAACAAAACTGATCCTTGGCAAAAAGGACTATTTCACGGTGTAATCATTCAACGTTGTTATTCTCAACCGGCCAATTTGGAAAAGAAAAAAGGTGACGAAGATGGAGATGATAGATTCTTTTTAGCTACAATTACTCGGGCTCGAACTAGCAATCTGAAAACTCGTCTAATACCGGGACAAACATCTTCTGAAATTGTAGGTCGATCAATTACTCTCCAAGTTGAGTTAATCCACTTCGATAATTGAGTATACGTTTTTTTTTTTGTTTTTTTTTTCAAGGTAACTTACGGAAGCGACCGGTTTGTAACCGAGATAATATTAAAGATAAACTCCACCGATGTTATTATTCCTCTTGCGATCTTAGAACAGTATGTTGCTGTTCTTTTACCGTTGAAGAAATTATTTGGTCGTGATCACGTTGATACAGTTACAATTGAAAAAACCAAAGATCAATCCCCTGCAGGATTACCAATTTTGTATTTAGATATACTAAAGATTAGGATATTTATTCCTTTATCGAATAATATAAAAAATGACGCGAATTTCAACGATACTATCGTTTGGGAGGTAACTGTTTGAATTTACGTTTACGAGCAATATTCAAAATATCATTAGAAATAACTGAATTTATAATTCCGTTTCACAGATTAGTTCAGCTCATATGGATTGTAATCCAGAAAATCCTATAATTCGTAAACCATTGCATCCTGAACTTTACTACTCAGTGGCTGGAAAAACGTTCGCTAGTATTGAACAAAAATTGCTGAACCAACAATACCAATTATTGATCTCCGATATTTCGGCAAATACTGGTTAGTTTTTATTTTCGATTGTGAAATCGATCAAAGGGTATTCCAGAGTAAAAGAATGGTCAAAATGCCCTTGATCTTAGATTTTCAAAGTTTTCACAAAACATCATTGAGTATTGCTAAAAAAAATTTTAGGGACAAAATATTTCCAACAAACTACCAGGTGCTCAGAATATCGAAAAAAATGTTCTTTTTTTTGGAAAAAAATTCAGTATTCGCGTATATTTGAGGGAAAGTCATGATTTTGATCCAAATGTGTAGAAGAATGATGGCCGGGGGGGGGGGAGAAATACGAACTATAGGTTTGAAAACGAAGTTAACGCCGGATGATTCGTATTCAAAATATCTAAATTAGTCAAAAAACACTCCTTTTCTAATTTTTTGATCAACTTTCTACATTAGAAAAAATAATAATTTTGTTCAAAAAAATGGTAGTAGCTCTAGGAACTTGAAACATGAGTTATTAATTGAGGTGAAATTGTGAATCTGGCTTCTTCATCGCATTTTGGGAGTTCGATAATTTCAGCTTGATTTTCGTGGTGTATTATATTCATGTGAATTGAAAAAAAGCATCGCTCCGTAATCAGTATTAAGGTAGGGAGAGCTCAATCGAGCTGAAAAGTCGAGACCCTCCAAGGACCCATATCGCAAATCTACTAAATCTACTGACCAAATTTCAAATTCCTAGCCCAATTTGGAAGGGAGTTATGCGAGAAACGAACTCAAGAAATAAGATAAACCCCATTTTCGAAGGTCCAAGGGGTTGTGTAATGAGGCTGAAAAGTTAAGACCCCAACATGTACATGTAAGGCTTCTATTTAGTCGGCAAACCAAATTTCAATTACTTGACTCAATTCGATGGGATGATAGGGGAGAAACGGCCCTATTTCAAGGTCAAAAAGAAACCCTCATATCTGCCCTCCTAAATGACTTGGAAAATTGATTTTTGGTTGTGTTATTCAACTTCGGATTTTCTGTCAAATGGTTCAAAAAAGAACAATTTTTACATTTTTGGCCTTTCAGCACCCCCTCCCCCCAATTTGGACATAAATGAATTTTGACCCATGGTCGTTCCAACTCATAGGTATGTATTCCGCAGCCAGACTATGCCAATTGACCGAATTTCAGCGATTTTGGTCTGTATCGAGCGGAATAAATAATTTTAATCTGGGAGTGGGGCAAAAACCACCGTTTTGGGGCTGAGAAGAGGTGCAATAGGGTTGAAAAGTCGATACCACCAAAAAACACATTCGGGACCCCCGTTAAATGTACATACCAAATTTCAGCTTTCTAGGTGAATTTGGTGGGGAGATAGGGTAGGAACAGCCCTTTTTCAAGGTCAACCTCTCATATCGCTGTTCCTAACTGACCTAGGAGGCTGATTTTTGAATATGTCAAGTAACTTTGGATTCTCTATCGGTTGGTTCAAAAAAGAACAATTTTTACGGTTTTGGCTCCTTAGCACCCCCTCCCCCGAATTTGGGCACCATTGAATTTTGACCCAAGTTCGTCTCCACTCATATATGTCTAATCGCCCGCCAAAGTGAGAAGATTTCCTAAATTGGAGCGATTTGGGTCAGTATCAAAGCGAGTAAATGATTTTAGTCTTTGGGAAAACGAAAATCAAGCAAAACACCACATTTTTGGTGGTGCGGGGGGTTTGGTAGGATAATGAGGTTGAAAAGTCGAGACCTCTAAAAGTCTAATCTACGGCCCCTACCAACAAATCCACGTACCAAATTTCAACCACCTATCTCAATTTGGTGGAATGATAGGGCAAGAACAGCCTCATTTCAAGGTCAACTTTTTTGAACAAAATTAAAAATTTTTTTCTTATGTTGTGCGTGAGTTATAAATTTGAATGGGGACAGCTTTTCGACTAATTCAGACACGCTGAATACGATTCCGGCATTCATTATTCGTTTGAACATCTCTTTCGCATTTTAACCTTTTACCCCTCACGTGAACATGCCCACAATTCTGCAATCGTGTAGCTATTATTTTTGAGAAAAATGTATTTTTGAACTTTTTCCAAGTTTTTAAAAGTATCTCAAACCCTCAAAAAAATTGAAAAAAAATTTACTCGTCAGAACTTGTACTTTGATGAAAAAAATGTTCATCCCCCCCCCCCTCGAATGGTTTACAGCTGCAGTAATTCAAAGTTTTTTACCAATCCCCCCCCCGTCCTCACATCCCTTGCAAGGGATGAAAAATTTTGGAAGCATTCATTTCCATTGTCCCATCATCCTTCTAAACATCTTGAATGGAGAATTTTTTTTCTAAAAAAAAAGTTTTCGATATTCTGAGCGAAGGGGGTAAGGTGAAGGAAATTTTTTTATAAAGATACCCAGTGATGTTTTGTGAAAATTTTGAAAATATTGAGATCAATCGCATTTTGCCTATTATTACCTGGGAATACTCTTTGTTCGACTTTTTAATTCATATTTATCCAGGTATTTGGAGCGAAATACAAAAAATGTTGGAAAAGGAACATTTATCGGTAGAAGAACCTCCTTCAGCATTTGAACAAAATCCAGCTGTAATGTGGAATCAAGGCTGCCATCCGGATTCCAAGAATAAAGTCTACCTTAGACATTTATCATCTATCGTTAATAAATTTTCATGCTTAGTTTTGTTGGCCCCGCCGGTCGAAAACTATTCTTTGAAAAGTATCGCTCATAAAGCTCACTACGAGGTAAAGTACGGGTATTTCCTCAGCTTTGCATGATTTATCACGAATGTAACATTGTTATTTTCTTCAGGTGGCCGCACTTTCCGATATAAACGTTTCAATCTCTTTGAATCAAATCATTTTAATGATGCTACTTTATAAAGAATTCATCGGCGGTATATTGCCTCATTTTTCTGCTTCCAAAGATGCAAAAACTACTCAAAAACCGTCGCTTTTTAACGGTCAGATAAAAATGTTTGACAGTGGAATCGAATCAATGGATCAGAGTTCTGCTGAGTCGTCGTCTGTGGTTAAAAGTAAGCTATAAAATTTCAATTTCACGTAATACATGCATCGTTCGTATTGATATTTTTGTATGATTTTCATTTTTATACGTAGACAAATCTGATCATAAATCTAGTCGCGTGCATAGCATCAATTCGAAAATATTTTATTCGGCTGTCTCATCCAATACATCGGTTTTGCAACAGTCTAGTTTTTTAACAAAGTACACAATATTACCATGGATATGAGTGAAAAAAAATTTTTATACGGATTTAATTTCATGCGAGATGTTTTTCAGGTACGAAAACGCTAAAGAAATTTATATTACCACCCAAAATGTTAATATCACCTTTTTCAAGACCAACGAAACTAAACACGGTGATGAGGTGAAAACCACGTACGATCCTTTGTTCAATGCAACAATTCTTCAACCTTACGTACTTTTAAATTACGAAAATGAGCTATCGTCTGCTCAAGTAAGTAATGCAGAAAAATAATTACTACGCTGTTTCGTTGAAAAAAGTTAAATTTTGAAATTTTTCATATTTTTTGATAAAAATCGTATTTTGAAATATTTCAGCTATCAATTTTCAACATTGTGGTAAGGCTGCCACGAATAGGATCTGCTAATTTGGCCCAAAATCATATTCCAACTATTAAAGATTTTTCACACATGCTGTTAAACGCTGAAAAGTCTAACTGCGACCAATATTCTAAAATTAAATACCCCTGCTTTACTTTGAAAACTTCTCTAGATGCCAATAAACGTTGGAAAGTAAGATAAATTATATTACCTATAACATCGAAATTTGAAATATCAATCAAAAATAATCCTTCTGTTGATTGTTTTTCAGAACGAAGTTATTTTGGGGCAGCCATTTTTAATCGATTGTAATGTAAACACAATTCAATACGTTTTATCTACAGCTCGATCTTGTAATCGAGAATACGAAAGATTAATGGGTACTTTTGAGCATTTTCAAGAGTATGTAAATTGTAATTCGATACGAAATACTCATACCTGCTGTTTTCATTCCTGTTCTAATTTATTTTATTTATTTTTTGTGCAGACTGAAACGAGATCAAGGCGTTCAAACATTCGAAAAAGAGATGAAATTCGTTGAAAAATACCGACTTCATTTATCGCTCATTTCAAACACCACCTTCACCACATCTCGATTAGTATTCGTATTCAAATCCTCCTTCAAAGGTACATCTATCTGCTGATATCGTGCTAATGCATAAATCACGTGTTAAAAATATTCTCCAATTTCATCCAGGTCGTAATCTACTCTTAAATTTGGATTCGATCGACATCAGAGCGAGATCTGCCGGCGCAATGAAATCATCGAACGAATCGATCTGCTTTCAATGCGACGTAAAAAACGTTTTCATCTCGTTACCCGAACTACGAGTGGAACCATTTTGCGATATTTTCCACGACAGCAATTCAGATCGCAGAAAAAACGATATTCTTACGAATATGATCTTGAAACCATGGAATTTCAGCGTCGAACTGTATCTGATTTTCCAACGATGGAATTTATTCGATTCGAATCCTTGGAAATGTTTAAAAATACATTCGGAAAATATTATCGTCGAAGTGACTCCGTTGTATTTAGATTCGGTCTCGAATATGGTATCAGAGTATCGTAAAATATACGAGGCCAACGTTTCCAAAAATTATTCAGTTGTCGAATTAGCTGCGGACGATGAAAGTAAATTAATCAATTTTCTGAAATTAAATAACTCGGCCTATTAATTGGTTGATATATATATTTTTTTTTTTTGAATTTAGCACTGCCGATTGAAAATTATAAAGATGATTTACGAGCCGGAGCTTTTCAATATATTAAAAACGAAATCGACAAGTTCGAATTACCATCTCCCTATGAAGTTGTATTCTGTAACCGAACATTTCAACCGTACATGTGTTGGAGATATCCGCAACCGAGGACTTTAACCAAGCTACAGATATATCCAGTCCCTGTAGAAGTAGGATGATTTTATTTTAGACTGATTTTCTATGTCGTATATTGTCAGTGATAACAAGCCTATCACAGGCTAACGCCCTACGGGGTTAATGCAGGGGCAGAAGGGGTCAATGAAATTTGTTTTCAGGTCTCAGAAGACCATTGATACCATTTTTGGCCATGTCAGATTTTTATTCCTTTTTATCCTGATTTTCTATGTCATTACCAATGGAAACCAAACTACTACAGTCTATCAATCTACAGCGCATGAGAAGATACATCAACAAAATCTGTTTTGGGGTCCTATAAGACCATTAAGACCATTTTTAGCCACGTCAGATATTTATTTTAATTGTTTTATCTATCTCATCCCCCCCCCCAACACAAATCATGTATTCCGCTCGATACTAACAAAAATTATCCCAATTTAGTCAATCGACTTAGTTTGACGACAAATTAGATATGTATGAGTGAGGATGACCTGGGGTCAAAATTCAGTTTTGCCCCAATTTGAGGTAGGAGGTACGGAGGGGCCAAAAACACAAAGATTATTATTTTTTGAATCAATTGATACAGAATCCAAAATTGCTGAACACATCCAAAAATCGGCTTCCTACATCTATTAAGAGTGGCGATATGAGGATTTGACCCTAAAAAAGGGCTGTTCCTCCCCTATCTCCCCACCAAATTTAGCTAAAAAGTTGAAATTTGGTATGTACATTTAGTGCGGGCCGGAATGTGCTTTTTGGTGATGTCGACTTTTCAGCCTGATTGCACCTCCTTACAGCCCCAAGACAGGGGTTTTTTAGTCGCCCTGTTGATCTTGAAATAAGGCTGTTATTCCCCTATCATTCCACCAAATTGAGCGAGGTGGTTGAAATTTGGTCTGTGGACTTGGTAGGGGCCGTAGATATGACTTTTAGAAGTCTCAAATTTTCAACCTCATTGTTTCCGCCCTCCTCCCCTCCCCACACCTTTAAAAACGTAGTGTTTTGGTCGATTTTCGTTTTCTCAAAGACTAAAATCATTTACTCGCCTTGATACTGACCGAAATCGCTCCAATTCGGGCAATCTGCTCACTTTGACGAGGGATTAGACATATATGAGTGGAGACGAACTTGGGTCAAAATTCAATGGTGCCCAAATTCGGGGGAGGGGGTGCTAAGGAGTCAAAAACGTAAAAATTATAATTGATAGAGTATCCAAAGTTGCTCAACATATTCAAAAATCAGCCTTCTAGGTCAGTTAAGAACAGCGATATGAGGGGTTGACCTTGAAAAAGGGCTGCTCCTTCCCTATCTCCCCACCAAAATGAACTAGGAAGTTGAAATTTGTTATATACATTTAATAAGGATGTTAAATGTGTCTTTTGGGAGTCGCGACTTTTCAGCTGTATTATACCCCCCCACACCCCGAAAATGTGTATTTTTGGTCGGTTTTTCTTATTTTTTTGTTTTCCAAGTTTTTTGGATTTGTTCCTCGCGTAACTCCCCCTCCAAATTGAGCTAGGAACTTGAAATTAGGTATGTGCATTCAGTAGGGATCCTAGATTTGCCTTTTGGGGTCTCGACATTTCAGCCTGTTTTTGGTCGATTTTTCTAATTTTTATTGATTGTTCCTCGCATAACTCGCCTCCAAATTGGGCTGGAAAGTTGAAATTTGGTATGTACATTTATAGAGGTTGTTACATATGTCTTCGGGGGGGGGGGGGGGGGGGGGTTCGTCATTTTAGCTCCATTGAAATCTCCCTAACGTTACCATTGATTAGAAAAGCGATTTTTTTTTCGATTCGTATGGATATAAAATCGCATGAAAATCAGGCTAAATTTTTTTTCCCCTCCGAAACTAAAAATTATTTGCTTAGCTCGATACCGACCGAGATCAGTCAAATTTGGTAAGTAGACTTAGATTAACGACTGATTCGATATTTTTGAGTGGAGATGACCTCGAGTCAAAATTCAGTTATGCTTAAATTTTGGGAATTACGTGCTGAGGGACAAAAATCGCAAAAATTGTTCCTTTTTGAATCGATCGATAAAGGATCAAATGTTGTATAACCTAACCAAAAATTAACTTCCTAGGTCAATTAGGAGGGGATATATGTGGTTTTTTCCATTCTTAACCTTGAAAAAGGGCGTTTCCTCGCCTATCTCTCCTACAAATTAAGCCAGGAGGTTGTAATTTTGTATTTATACTTTGTGGGGAGGGGTCATGGGTGTACTTATTGAGAGATCCGCCTTTTCAGACCCGTTGTAACCCCCCTCCCCCCTCCAGCCACAATAAAGAGGTTTTTTGGCTGAATTTTCATATTTTTTAAGTTTATCCCACATATATTTGCCCTCCAAATTCTGCTAGAAGGTTTAAATTTGGCATATAAATTTAGTATAAGTTGTAAATGCGCCTTTTGAGGCTTTCAACTTTTCAGCCCCCTTACACCCCCACACAGTCGTGTATAAGTGGTTTTTTGGTCGGTTTTTCTCAATTTTTCAAGTTTATCCAACGCATATCTTCGCTCCTAATTTAACTAGAAAGCTGAAATTCGGTTTGCAGATTTACTAGTTGCCCTCAATGTGCTTTTTCCTAGTTTCAGATATTCATTTCAATATCTTTCCGTACCCCTACCACTACTGAAGCGAAAATATCCCAGTGCCCATCTTTTTTTTTTGTTCCATAAATGGGCAGGGAAATTCCTGTATATTTTTTGCTTCAAGATGATCACAGGCTGAAAAAGCAACTCTTTATGATGCTCAAAATGTAAATTTTTTGTATAGGATATGAACGAGGATTACCTAGAAGAAGAGATCCGTTGCCAACTTCAATATTACGACGAAATGAAATCCATGTTTATTCCTCACATCTCATTTAATCTATCAGAAAACAGCATTCAAACTGTTAATCTACCCGAGGGAAAATTTTACACAGTAGCAGCCGAATGCTGGAGAATTGTATTGTACGATATGACCGAAAATGGAGAGAACATAAATAATTTGAAAATTGATGTCAGGTAAATACATTTATCTAACTAGAGTTGGATTTTAATTTAAAAAATTTATTTATACGAATTTCACTATTGTTATTAGATCATTGGCTGGCTGTGTTCGAGTCGATTCTGCATTCCGACCTACGCTTGTACCAGAACAACAAGTCCTTATTAGCGTTAGTGAAATACAGGTACATTCCAATATTATTGAGAAAACCCCTCAACTCGTATATTTATCGACATTAACGATGAAATTTCATTCATCAGGTCAATCTATGCACATTAATCAAAACTGAAAACGTAGCCATTGAAAACTATCGTGTGGATTATCACCCTTCTAAGCAACATTTCATGTCGATCGTTTGCGATGATCTGAAAGTCTTCGTATCTAATTACAGCGATAATAAAAGTAGGTGTTTGAGTTTTGTTTATTTTTTTTTACGACCATCTCGTCGAATGATCTTTCATTAAATCGATAGGTAAAACAATCGAATTATCTGCCATTTGCAAAGCAAATATTCTCAATTACGAATATTTAATGTTTCAATCATTCGTCGATCCGGTTTTTACCGAATTCGCCATGTATTTTGCGCCAGGTAATTTAATTTTTTTAAAAAAATATTCATGTTACGAAATTTTTTCTACAACTGTCTCACTTCGTGACTGCTCTGTTTTTCAGATACAACACCCAAAGTAACGGCGTTGGTTCGAAATGTACATATGCGTATTAGTCCAAATTTCATTCATACCTTGTCAGTATCCAGAGACTTATGGAATGACTGGAGTCCTGATTGTACGTCATTGTGGAAAATCACGGCTCCTTTTGTAATTTGTAACAATACGAATCATACTGTCAAGTTAGATTTATTATTTTTCTATTCTATTTGGATATTTACCTTTGCAACTTCTTCTATTTAATTTTATCTTTGTACAGGTTTGGACAAGAGGATACCTCCGAAGAAATCTACTTGTCACCATTCGAGTGTTATTTGTACGCTTGGCATAATCCAGTTTCGCCTAAGAGTATAAAAATTTCCGCATTTTCTGAAACGTGAGTTGAATGAAATTAAAGAGGGGAAAAAAAATCATAGTACAAAATTATGAAAAACTGGTGTTTTTTGTTTAGGAAAAAATTCAACGCCGGCGCTGTCTGTATTAAAAAAATCGGATGTAATAATTTAATTTGCGAAAATGTCGAAAAAACTGAAACTTCTCATTTGTTCGTCTCTGTAGTTAAACATTCCTCCGTAGTAAATCAAGTAAATACAAACGTAGATTTAATTAAGAAAATTAAAAAAAAAAAAGAAACGTACGATTCGATGTATCTAACTCGACAAAATTGGCATCTTTCAACAGATCATAATTTATGGAAACTTATTGATTTACAATTTGACCAATTCCACAATGGATATGTGCGTTATCTCGCACGGGAAAAGGGATGCGAAATTCTCATCGTCTCAAGTAATCATCCGAACAACCATAACAAAGAATCAGTTGCTCTCGGTAATGGTTCCCGATTCGCATAAATTATCTTTCAAAGTTCGTTACGCAGCCTCTTTTAACGATTTCGAAAACAGCCATTGGTCCGGCCTAATACCTTTAGCTGCATTTCAACAATCAACCAATCAAAATTCGTGGATGGTTAAAGGTATTAATGAAACCAAATAATCGGTTATATTCAATTTGTTCGATTACGAAAGAAATTTATTTTATCTAGTTCCTTTGAAAAATCAAAAAGAACATTTCCAAAGTATTTGGTGCCAGGTTACCCGAGAAATGGTAGGCGATTCGCCTAAATACTTGGTACGTATCGCATTGTTGAATGATTTTCATTTTGGGGTTTCGTTGACTTTATTGGATTTCCTGCGATGTGATTTTTTTTCATCAGGTGGTGTTTAGACCATTATGTTCGGTGATTTCATTCTTGCCTTGGAAAAGCTGTGTGCGAATATGCGACGATGTTGGTTCGGTTGTAAGCTTGAATACGGTGAATGGTAAAGGATCACCTACCGAATTATTCGTACCCAATACTGTGACCTTGGATAAATACTCGATTGAATGGAAAAGGAAGTAAGTCATTAAATATTTGTTTTTATCATGGATTCTACGTCATATCATCAATGATAACCGTACTATTGCCTTGGGGGAGGGAGGGGGCTATTAACGAAGTTCGTTTTGAGCTCCTAAACGATCATTAGGACCATTTTTAGCCAATGCTAGACGGTGTGCAAACCAACTACCAAAAAGTGTTCATGCACCGTTTTTTTCTAGAGGACAAAAAAATTGCTCATCAAAGTGTAAGTACTACTTTCGCATTTCCAAAAATGATGAAAAAAAATTTTTCACCCTGCACGTGGTGTGGGGAGGAGATCAAAAAGGGGTATTTTTTGACCTAGGCCGGGGGAAAAACTTTGACTAGGGTTCGATAAGGTAGTATCTCATGATGCTAAAAAAAAATTTTTCCACTGAGGACCTGCACAATAGAAATTTATGGTCCTATAAATACAATTTTTGGGCATTTTTGGCGAATTTTTGTATTTTTATGGCTTTAGCTTCTCAAATATGATTGGGGGACATTTTGTTTCACCATAATCTGTTGCACCCAATCTTTATCATTGTTTACCAAAATGGAATTTCTCTCTAAAAATTGAAGATGTCAAATTGAAAAAATCATGTCAAGTACCCAATAATACTTCTAATTTTTTGAAAATCAAAAATATTATAATTTTTCAAATTTTTAACTTGAAAAATTAAAATTTTATTTCTGTAAGTTCCGCAACTGGTTGAAAAAAGAACAGTTTTGAGGGGGAGAGGTGTGAAAGGGGGTAGAGTGTGAGAGAAAATTTATTCATATTTTCGAATTCAGCGTGAAATTTTAACCCATTTCAATAGGTCGCACGACTAATTTTGGGACAAAAAACGTCAAGTTGAAATTTGAGTAATACCAATAATTACGAAACTTCAAAATTTAATCAACACGAATTGTGCGGGTGTAACTTGACCAACTTTGCAGTTTTAGATGCATAAAGATTATGATGAAACAAAATGTCCCCCAATCATATTTGAAGAGCTAGAGCCATAAAAATACAAAAATGCCCAAAAATTGCATTTAGAGGGCCATAAATTTCGTGGAAAAAAATTTTTTTTAGCATCATGAGACACTGTCTCCGACCTAGGTTAAAAAATATCCCTTTTTGACCTCTCCTCAGGGCACGGGCGGGGTGAAAAATTTTTTTTCATCATTTTTGGAAATGCGAAAGTAGCGCTTACATTTTGATGAGAAAATTTTTTTGCGCCCCCCCCCCCGAAAAAAAAGCAGAATCATCTTCTAGAGCACTTTTTAGTAATTGGTCTGCACATAAAGATATTTATTTCGTTGATTTTATTCATATATTTAATTTTTTTTCAAAACTAAAAATCATTTGTTTAGCTCGATAATGACCAAAATCAGTCAAATTTAGGCAGTATGCTTAGATTGGCCGAAGAGTTGATATTTTTAAGTGAGGATGACTTCGGGTCAAAATTCAGCTAAGCCCAAATTTCAGGGAGGGGGTTGAGGTGCGAAAATAGGTGAAAATTGTTCATTTTTAAAACCAATCGGCAGAGATTCGAAAACTGTCCAACATATTTAAAAATCAGCCTCGTGCGTCAATTAGGAAGGCAGAAATGAGGGTATTTCCTCTTTTTGACCGTGAAAAACGTGAGGGTTTCAATATTTCTGCCTCATTGCATCGTCTCATAGTCCCAAAAATATGGTTTATTGTTTGGGTTTTCGTATTTTTGCCCGATTTTCTATTTCATATTGTCAATGAAAACCAGTCTATTTTGATATATTGGCCTACATCTGAGGGGAGGGGGGTATCAACTAAATCCGTTTTGGGGTCCCAGAAGACCATTGAGAACATTTTTTGCCTTGTCAGATGTGTATTTTTTTTTCTCGCACTAGTACAAAATTATTTGCTCAGCTCGATACCGACCAAAATTGGTCGAAATTGAGCAGTAGACGTAGTTTAGCGGCGGATTTGATACCATTGAGTGGGGATGGCCTACGGTCGAAATTCAGTTATAGCCGAATTCAGAGTAGGCGGTGCTGAGTGGCCAAAAACGCAAAAAATATTCTTTTTTGAGCCAGTCGACGAAGAATCGAAGATTGAATGACATACTCAAAAATCAGACTCTTGGATCAATTAGGAGGGAAAAAATCGAGGTTATTCCCCTTTTTGACCTTGAAAAAGCCTATCTCACGCATATCTCTCCTTCAAATTGAGTTGGGCGATTGAAATTTGGTATGTACATTCAATAATAGTCGTAGATGCGCCTTTTGAGGCGTTCAACTTTTCAAACCCATTGCAATCCATTACAGCCACAGAAAAGTGGGTTTTTTACCGGTTCATTTAATTTTTTGAGTTTGCCTCACGCATATCTCTCCTCCAAATTGAGTTAGGAGGTTGAAATTTGACATGTAGATTTAGTAGAGCTTTTAAATGTATTTTTGGGGTTTTTCGACTTTTCATCCCATCGTACCCTCTCAAAGCCCTGAAAAAGTAATTTCTTGGGCGTTTTTTTTCTTATTTTTAATCTTGATTTTCTATATCACATTGTCAATAAAAACCAGGCTATCACGGTCTATCGACGTACTGTGGATAAGAGGGGGATGAAGGTGGAGAAAATATCAACAAAATCCATTTTGGGATCCTAGAAGACCATTACGACCATTTTTAGCCACCTCGGATATTTATTTTAATTTTATCCCAGAAATTGAAAATTTATTTGTTCAACTTGGTACTGACCAAAATCTATCAAATTTGGGGAATAGACTTCGATTGAGGTGCCATTTGATATTCTGAAGTGGCAATGACTTTGGGTCAAAATTCAGTCATGCCCAAATTTAGTGGAGGTAAGTGTTTAGGGGCTAAAATCGCGAAAATTGTTCTTTTTAGAGCCAATCAATAAACAATACAAAGTTGTGTAACATATTCAAAAATCAACCTCTCAAGTCAATTAGGAGGGGAGATATGAGGGTTTTTTCCCTTCTTGACCTTGGAAAAAAATGTTTCTTCCCTATCTCTTTACCTAATTGAGCTGAGAAGTTGAAATTTGGTATGTAGATTTAGTATAGGTCCTAGATGTGCCTTTTGGTAGTGTCTACTGTTTAGCTCCATTGTCCCACCCTTATCACTGATTTTTGACAACTCACATAATTATTATAACAATTCACGAAAATTAGGCTGAATAAGTAGCTTTTTTTAGCCTGATTTTCTATGTCATATTATCCGCTATTCTGAAAGTGGCAATGACTTTGGATCAAAATACAGTCATGCCCAAATTTGGGGGAGGGGGTGTAAAGGGGCTAAAATCGTAAAAATTTTTCTTTTTAAAGCCAATCCATAATCCAAAGTTGTACAACATATTCAAAAATCAACCTCCTAGGTCAATTAGAGAGAGGGGAGATATGGAGATTTTCCCCTTTTTGACCCTGAAAAGGACTGTTCCTCCCCTATCTCTCCACCAAATTGAGCTAGGAAGCTAAAATTTGGTATGTACATTCAAAATCAAACTAAAAATACACATTCAAATGGAGCCCTAGATGTATCTTTTGGGGGTTCTAAGTTTTTAGCTTCATTACACGCCCTCACATCCCCAAAAGAGTGGTTTTTTTGATCACCTTTCCTCATTTTTGGAGTTTTTTGAGTTTGTTCGTTACATAACGCCCCTCCAAATTGAAGTAGGAAGTTGAAATTAGATGTGTACATTAGTAGGGGCCCTAGATATGCGTTTTGGGGGTCTCGAATTTTCGACTCATTTTCCTCATTCGTAGCAAACTGTTCTCGTTGAGTATTAAAGCCGTCGGGGATGCTTATCAGTCATCAGTTTGGGTGTTTTCAGTTTACTAACCACTGAAATATTCACATACATATTTACATCTTTCGGTATTTACGTGAATTTTGTATTTTTCGCTTCCATTAGCGCTATCCTTGTCACTTTCGTGGAACTGCACTATCGAGTTCAACTTTTTGACCCCCTCCCAGCCTCAAAAAAGTGGTTTTTGATCGTTTTTTTTTTATTTTTTGAGTTTATTCCTCGCATAACTCCTCTCCAAATTGAGCTAAGAACTTGAAATTAGGTATGTATATTTAGTACGGACCCTA
>FIZR01024009.1:0-16700 GCA_900060175.1 Ferrisia virgata | reverse complement strand
TCTAATTGCCCCCCCCCCCCACAATCCCAGATTCATTAGTTGACATGGAAAAAATCCTTTTACTAATCAGTAGGCTCAACTTGAGCCACCAAATTTAAGTTCCCACCTTCCCAACCTACTCAACAGTGGGCGTAAAAATCTTGAAATTATACACGCCCAGCATGATAAAAATTGGAAAAAAAATGCATCTATTTCCATTGGCAATGCCTTGGGAGCGAACGTCTTAGATATTTTGATATATTTGGGAGGACCGTGGTTAATAAAAACATTACTTCCGCTTGAATTAGGTGGAGACCTGGTTACATTGGAAACTCGTGGTCTTGCTTTTAATTGCTTGTGTTTAACAGGTAACCTTGTAATTTTAAACATTGGGCTACATGTCCCCAGCCCCGCCTTTATGAGATGGGGAGAGGGTGAGAGTGATACCAATCGTTTGTGCACGCAATCATTTCGTTTGTGCATAAACCCTTTCTCTTCTATTTTGCAAAACTGGGGCGTGGCTAGTGGCATGCAAGCCCCACCCATGCGAGAGTGGGGGTTGAAAATAGTATCAGTTCTTTGTGCTTCGGTAGTGTTCGTTTGTGCCCGCATTTATTTCGTTTACACATCCCTTTGAAAAATAGTGGAAATGGTGGGGCTGGGGACATGGAATTTTTGACAGGATGCTGGAGGGTTGAAACTAGTGTCAATCATTTGTGCTTCGTTAATACTCGTTCGCGCACCCCTTCATCGTGCAATTTTCAAAAGAGTGGAAGGGGGTGGAAACAGGTGTCAATTGTTTGTGTTTCGTTTGTACGCGATCCCATCTTGTTTTTAGTACATTTCTAGTCTTCTCATTGGAATAAAAGCAGAAGATAATGTGCACAAAGGAAGCGCAACAGATTGACAACAGTTTCCACCCCCCCAAGCATTCTTTTGAAAACTGCACGTCTGCAGTCTCATCGCACAAACGAAATAAATGTGTGCACAAACGAGCACCAACGAAGCTCAAACGATCGACACTGTTTTCAACCCCCACCCTCATCCAAGATTTTTCAAAATATGGGAGGAAGGGGTGGTGCACAAACGAAATGATTGCTGGTACACACGTGCACAAACAATTGGTACCGCTTTCACCCCCTCCCCCATATGGGTGAGGCTGGGGGACATGCAGGCTAAACATTGTAACTTACTCAAATTCACGGTATTTCGTTTTTATTACTCTGCTAATATTAACTGATATGAATATTTTATTCAATTTTAGAGGTAGCTCTTGTAGCTGAGAATACTAACTCTACCTAACAAAACAGAATTTGAACCTTTTATTCATTCATAAGGTCTGTGCTATATTATGTAAAACTAAATATGCATTGAGAATAGGTATGTATTTTTTTTTCAAGTTTTCATAGTATCTGTTTAGGTTCTGCTAGTAGCGCCTTCTACTCAACCTTGTAAATAGTTTATACGTCGAGGTGACTTTTGTTGAAGATATTTATGCAATGGGCTGTCGTCGTGGACGAAAAAGTCCACAGAACGGCGAGAATAGTTTTAAAAAAATGATGTTCGTGGAAAAAGTCGTACGTGGCAGTATGTGTCGGTCTCACTCAAGTACGTGCCAAGTTTCATCTTTGTAAACAGCAGATGGGTGAACCATTCGGCGAGGGGGGCGATCTCCCCCCGTACATATTTTCCAGTTGTCGGAGAAGTGAGAAAAATTGACAAAGGTCAGCAAATTTGGGTAGAATGAAACATTTGCATTGACATAACAAAATTATCCCATTTTCCCCATTTTCCAACCAATCTGGAACCTCCAGCAAAAGTTTTAATTTCTCCAGGATTTTTAAAATACTCCAGAACAGCCGGATTTCGAGATCCATTCAAACGGTTTGAAGTGGTTTTGCTAGAATTTCTAACTTGACAGTTGAAAAAAGTTTTTTTCTTATGGTGAAATTAAAACTAGTTTGTATAAATGATGAAAAAATTAATTTTTCAACTGTCCGGCTGGAAGTTTCAGTAAAACTACCTGAATTCGTTAGAATGGACACCAATAGGCGGGTATAAAATTTTCAGCTGCTGAAAATCATATCCGGCTGTTCTGGAGCATTTTGAAAATTCTGGAGTGGAGAAATTAATTTTTTGCTGAAGGCTCCAGAACGCTTGGATGGAAACTGTGATGTGATGAATTTCGAGGTTCACGTTATATAGCTATTAAATTTTTTTAAAAAATAAATATCTCAACCAATTCAATTTTTCAATTTTTTAATTTTTCAAAATTCTAGAGAAAAAAAATTTTTGGAGCCTCCAGAACATCTGGAAATTATATTTTGTAAAATATTTCATTTATTTCATTTTCGATGTATTTTTCAACTGTACGTGGGTACAAATTTTCAAAAATTCGCCAAAAATCCAAAAATGAACTTCAGCAGCTGAAAATTTGGTTCTGGGTGTTTTCCAACTCACTATTTCAAACTAGTTAAGTTTCGTTCAAATCGGAGCCGGACAGTTGAGAGAATTTCTGATAAGAAAAATTTTCCATCCGTTCCATGAGACATTCCTGTCTACACTGCTGAAAAGATACGCTAAATTGTCCATTTTTTATGGCCTCTTAATCTTAAAATTATAAAAAAAAAAATTTCAGTATTTAGCGTAACTGGAACTGATAACCTGTGGAAAATATTCGTTGATCGCGATAGAATATTAAAAATATATTTAAGAAATTACATATTCGCAAATAGGTAAAATTAATCAACGTGATTTCTGATTTTTTCAAAAAAAAAAAAAAAACAACTTTGATATTTCCGATTAGAAAAATTGATTACGGTGAATTTCACAATTTATTATTTATTCCTAGGAATTATTCAATTATTGTCTTTTGTGCATTTATGAGATAGCCTATTTTTATTCGATATGTCGACCAAATAAGGTTATTTTCGATTAAGAAACATGCTCATCGGAACTGGCTCGGTTTGACTGTGGATAATTATACGACTTCGCTAACCGCTGCGAATAAAATTGCCAATTTTACGATGGCGCAACGTAAATGTTATAATTTTTCACCGACAATTTACTCGACCAGCTATTCAACATTTTCACAAATGATACCGCGCAGAGCATGCTGTACGTATAAAGTAAACGAGCAAAGCGTAAATACAAGATTATTAAAGATCCCATATATATACATTTATATGTGCCAGTCGCAAACATTGTAATTATATTTTGAACACAAGATATGCTCAAATATACACACACGAACGAGCCGGTCAATGACTTTATAAAATTTATGCTTATAGGCGCTTTACTATATACTTCTATACGTAGGTAGGTAGATAGGTAGGTAGGTAGGTATAATTTTAAAATTCTAGTGTAGGCAGGTTGTTGTTATTAAATATTTATAAGCTCGTATACATGTATGTAAGGGTTGGACTCTGTATCGGGAGCTCGACAACGTTCGGAGATAGCTCCCTTTGACCAGTCGCAATCGCCCTTTCTTTATATGTACTACCTAGCGCACATGTGAAATCTTCACTTTAATCTCCAAAATCTTATACCAACATGTCGGAACGATTTAATGAATACATCTGTATGCAAATGACTTCTTTTTTCTTTCTAAAAAAAAAAAAAAAAAATGTAAACTTCTCTATTTTGAAATCCATTTTGCATAATTTCAAAGTTGTTTTCCACATTTTTTCATAAAATCAAAACTATAACCGACGACATTTCTTAAATAGCCCAACTATCGCATTTTGTGACCAGGCCACACCGCGCCGACAAAAATAATCGTATACTTGAATTATTAAGCTGTTAGATACGTATTCTGGTTTCTTGTTGTTGTTTTTTTTTTTTTTACTCTCTTTCAGAATAGTATTTTCTAACCCAACTAAACCCATCGAATCACGTCGACATTCAACTATATACTAGGTATCCAGATACCTATATGTAGTAGGTTGAAATAAATTAACGTTTAGATAAAATCAACGATTCGCTTTTCCTCTCGCCTGCCTGCATTACGCGTCATTAAGAAATAAAAAAGAGCGTCGCCTTGCGATGCGTTTTGAGCCTGATTTTCATGAATTAAAAGGATATTCGAATTGTCTAGGTACTCGTGGAACACAAAAAGTACTGCTGTGGAGTGTTTTTTCTTGAACAATGGTGAAGGTACAAGTAGATATAGGAGTGAATAGTTGAAACCCACGAACGAAAAATCTAGGGCAACTACTACATTTACATAACAAATTTCAACTGCATAGCTTAATTTCAAGGGAAGATGTGGAAAGAATAAATTTAAAAATGAGAAAAACTGTGCCAAAAGATACTGTTTTGGTGCTGTGAGGGGATGCCATGGGGTTCAAAAGTCGAAACCTGCAAAAGATATATTTGGGACCCCGGTGGAACACCTTTTCAAGGTCCAAAAAAGAGTAACGTCCCCATATCATTCCTCCCAGTTGACTTAGAGGGCTGATTTTTGGAGATATTATACAATTTTAGATTATCTATCGATTGGCTTGCAAATAAAAATTATTTATTTTTTTAGCCGCTCTGCACCTCCTCCTACCACTCAAATTCGGGTATGAGTGAATTTTAACCCAAGCTCATTCTTACTCAAAATTATCAAATCCGCCACCAATCTAAGCCTAGCAACCAAATTTAACCTATTTTGGTCGGTATCGAGCCGAGCAAACGATTTTTAGTTTCGTGCGAGAAACAAACTCAAAACAGAAGAAAAACTGAACAAAAAACGACATTTTTGGGGGCTGTGAGGGGGCTATGAAGCTGAAAAGTCGAAAATTTCAAAAGACATCCAAGACAACTTCTTTTCTCAATTTGGAAGGGAGTTATGCGAGGAACGAACTCAAAACGTAAGAAAAGCTGCCCAAAAAAACATATTTTGGGGCTGTGAGAAGAAGCAATGAATCTGAAAAGTAGAAACCTCCAAAAAGATAATTTATGGCTTCTACGAAGTGTACATTACCAAACGTCAACTTTCCAGCTTAATGGCGAGGAGGGGGAGGTAGGGGAGGAATGTCCCCTTTTCAAAGTTAAAAATTGGAAAACACTCTTATTTCCCCTCCCAATTGAACTAGATGTTATGCACCTTTAGATTGGTAATCAATTGGTTCAGAAAGGAACAATTTTTGCGATTTTAGCCCCTCATCACCCCCTCCCCCACATTTGGGCACAAGTGATATTTTGACCCGAGGTTATTCCCAATTCAGAATATCAAATGACATGCTAATCGAAGCCTATTTCTAAAATGTAATCGATTTTGGTCAGTATCGAGCTGAGCAAATGATTTTCAGTTGTTTTTTTTTGGGGGGGGGGGGATACAAATAGTTATCTAACATAGTCAAAAATGGTCGTAATGGTCTTCTTGGACTTCAAGCCGAATTTCGGTGATATCCCTCCTCCTTAATCCGACATAGGTCGATAGACCGTAATAGTCTGCTTTCATTGACACAATGACTTGGAAAACCAGGCTAAAAACTCGTCCAAAAAATCCTATTTCGAAAGTGTACCAGAAAGCAACGGGTCTGAATTGTCGAAACTCTCAAAAGTCATGAATACGGCCTCTATTACGTGTACGTACTAAATTTCGATTTCTTAGTTCACTTTTGAGGGGTGATAGGGAAGCAACCGCCCATTTTCAAGGTCAAAAAGGGGGGAAACCCTCACATCTACTTTGCTAAGTGACCTCGGAGGCTGTTTTTTGGATATGTTATACAACTTTGGATTGTCTATCGATTGGCTTAAATAGGAACCATTTTTGCGATTTTAGCCCCTCTTTACTCCCTCCCCCAAATTTGGGTACCACTGAATTTTGACTCGAAGTCATCCCTACTCCAGAATATTAAATTCGCTGCAAATTGCAGTCTATTTTTCAAATTTGATCGATTTTGGCCGGTATCGAGCTGGGTTAATAATTTTTAGTTTTGTAGGGAAAAAATGAAAATAAAAATAAATAGCTAACAGTCTTCTAGAACCCAAAACGGATTTTGCTTTAATCCTCCCCCCTCATCAACCGTATGTCAATAGACCATAATAGCTCAATTCTCGTAGACAATATGGCATAGAAATTAGAAAATCAGGCTAAAAACATCGATGCAGCTTACGTAAATAAATACACAATATACAAAGACCACCAATACAGATCCAACATGTGAGAGAAAGTTACCAAAGCGTTTATATAAATAGGGTTGCAGTTCATTTGCATATTATTTTAAGGATATGTAAGATGACGATAACATTGGAGAAAGTTTGTAAGCCTTTTTTTTTCTCTCTTTTTCACTCATTTATCCTTCGTCATGGCGTACGTATCTCTCATATGTACATCGAATTCATTGCCATATTCTGCATGAGAACGATGCGATGCTATGTTGAGTGTGTCGAGACATTTTATGCAACATTCGAGTCCTTTTAAGGTCGAAGTTAAATAAAAATTTTTAATTTAACGCTATGAAATATATGAATAATCAAGTAACAATTTATTATAGAATCGAACTAGGCTAATAACTCATTCACGGTAAATTTAATTACGTAAGTTATTCAATTCATTTAACCTGAACGAAAATAATTAACAATTGTTGTTCGAACAATTGCTTTGTTCTAGTTAAAAAATTGAATGTAAATTTACGAGTTTACATTTCATTTTATCGATATCTAGAAATGAGATTTTTTTCAAAGGAATTCGATAAATTTGAAGCGAGTATAAGAGTTTACTAGCTTATTGGCCTATTTATATAATATTTATTTTTATTGTTGTATGGAATCGCTCGATCTGTGTTGTTTATCGTAAACCAATCAAGTTACGGATAAAAATTGAAAAAAAAAAAACTGAAAATAAATACAATGGTAGGCAAAACAACTTTGTACATTGAAATGAAATCAATTCACATATGAAATAAGTAATCCTTCATTTTGAATTCAGAATAAATAAATGAGTAGATCCGGGTACACAATTCGAGTAAAATTAAAAGATTCTTCTCATGTAGGTATGTACATTACATACCTACATATCCTATGCAGGAATATACCGATACGAGTCGCGTAATGATGGTCATAAAATTAATCGCTTTACACACCTAAATTAAATTACTATATGTATGATTCGTACATAATCGATTTATTTGTAACTAGCTAGCTACTGGTACGTTGATTTATCAAATATCATCTACAAGATCGATTTATCATTGAACATAAATAAAATTAAACGTTTTCTAGATGCAAAAAAAAAAAAAATAGCTGTAAGTGATATGTATTAGTACTTTATGTTTACGTAATATTTTTTAAAGTGAAAATAAATCATTAAAATGGATAAGTATATTTGAAATTATATAAGTTTCCTTTTACTGTAAATTAATGTACCTTGAAAAAATCATGTTAAGATGAAGATACTTGATAAAGGTAGCGCAAATCAAATAATTGTACTTTACGAATGTAGTTCATATGTAGATGAATTTGATGAATGTGAAATACTCAGTTCCGCAATTCATTTTTAGCCTGATTTTCTATGTCATATTGTCAATGAAAACCATGCTATTGCAGCCTATCAACCTATGGTGTATGAGGCAGGACAGGGAATATCAACAAAATCCGTTTTGGGGTCCTAGAAGACCATAAAGATCATTTTTGGTCATGTCAGATATTTATTTTTATTTTTTTTCCCCCAACACTAAAATCATTTACTTAGCTCGATACGGACCAAAATCGATCAAATTTGAGAAATAGGCTTCGATTGATATGCCATTTGATATTCTGAATTGGGAATGACTTCGAGTCAAAATTAAGTTGTGCCCAAATGTGAGGGAGGGGGTGTTGATGGGCCAAAAATGCAAAAATTGTTCCTTTTTGAGCCAATCGATAGAAAATCTAAAGTTGTACATTATATCCACGAATCAATCTCCTAGGTCAATTGGGATGGGAGATATGAGGGTTTGACATTGAAAAAGGGCTGCTTCTCTCCTATCTCTCCACTAAATTGACCCAGGGAATTGAAATTTGGTATGTATGTTTAGTAAGGGCCTTAGATATGGTTTTTAGGCAGGTCTCGACTTTTCAGCCCCATTGCACCCCCTCACAGCCCCGAAAATGCGTTTTTTTGGACAGGTTTTCTTATGTTTTGAGTTTGTTCCTCGCATAACTCCCCTCCAACTAGAGCTAGAAAGTTGAAATTAGGTATGTACATTTAGTAGGGGCCCCCTTATGTGCATTTTAGGGGTTTCGACTTTTTAGCCTCGCCATTGTTCATTTCGCATGTAAATTGTACAATAATTCTATTTTGAAAAAATTCCTCTTTTTTAATTTTTTGGATTTTTTACTTGATTTTACGAATTGAAAAAATTGAATTAGAGACCTCAAAATTTCTATCTTATCATTTTAAGGGTCATTTCGTAATTATTTCTGTGAAGTAGTTGTTTGCAAATTTCAAAAAAAAATCTACCCATCTTATTACCTATCTTCATCAGTCAAATATGTTAAAACTCAGCGAGTAGGCTTAGTAGACCTTTGCGAGTAGAGTGTGTGTTAAAAAAGTCCTGCCAATTGTTTTTTTCTGCTTTCTAAAGAGTTAATTCCTTCAAATTTCTCAATTAAAATACGTTTGAATCAATTTTTTGAAATTAGAAGCTCAAATATTTTACTTCAGAACCTACTTATAAAAAAATGATGAACTTTCTTTTAAATGTATGGTTTTTGAAATTCTGATAGCCATCTTTTATTTATGAGAATATTAAAAAATCAATTTTTATACATTCTTTTTTTGTATATGTGTATATTTTTTCTGCTTTCAAACCCTTCCATTTTATGATAGCGCTATAGAGTGAAACTTTTTATACCCTTATGATGTCATCGAAATTATACTATTTTGAAAATGGAATTATATGGGTAAGAGTCGTATATCATCATCTCAATTCAATTAGTAAACTACAAGGGGTGCTTTTTAAAAATGAAGGAGTCTAGTTAAAATCTTTTTTTTGCTGTTGCTATTGTTGTTGTTGTTGCAATATAAGTTCGATTGAAGAATTATTTCTAATATTTTATTATGTCTTCTATGCCAAAATATTCCATCGGTACATTTATTTCCATATCTGAACGATATGGTAGGTACCTTATTTTTCTTTAATCGAAACTAAAAATTATTTGCTCAGCTCGATACCGACCGAAATGAGTTAAATTTGAGCTCTAGGCTTAGACTGACGAGGGGATTTGTATTTTTGAATGGGGGATGACCTTGGGTCGGAATTCAGTTTTGCTCAAATTCAGGGGGAGGGGGCTGAGGAGTTGAAGCTGTAAAAATTGTTAGTTTACAAACCAATGGATAGGTGATGTAAAGCTGTATAACATATCCAAAAATCAGCCCATCAGGTCAACTGGGAGGGGAGATATGAGGGCTTTTCCCCCTTATCTGCCATCCAATTTTAGGCAGGGAGTTAAAATTTAGTATGTACATTTAGTAAGGGTTCTAGATGTGCTTTTTAAGGGTTTCGACTTATCAATTCTATTGCATACCCTCACAGCCCTAAAAAAGTAGCTTTCGGCATAATTTTTCTCATTTTTAAAACTTTTTCTTCCCATATCTCCCCTTCAAATTGAGCTAAGAAGTTGAAACTTAGCATGTGGATGTAGTAGGCGCCTTAGATTTGTCTTTTGCTGGTTTCAGTTATTCACTCCAACACCTACTTGTGCTCTCTCATCATTCATTATTAAGAAAAAACTTTGGAGACGCATTACGATTTTCTTTTTGAAAAATTGATACAATTATTCAGTTAATTATTCAAATGCAATAATAACCTTTTCTTGACTTTTTTCCTCTCCAATTTGATATAATATTTTCATTGATCTAAATCTAAAATTCTAAACCAATTTTCTCTCATTAATCAACTTTTAAAAAAATCCAACCCAGGTCCCTAAATCATTAAAAAAATTATTTATTATGATTTAAACCAATTTGTACCTCGGTATTTACATAGGCCTATGTATAATTTTACACTTATACCCGACTTCTTCTCCCTCTCTTCTCCCCTACTTCCAAAACATTATAGTATTCCTTCACCTTGCTTAAAATAAAAAAAAATATATATATATACCCATGTACTTCTTTCATGGCCGAATAGAACCCTCTAAAAATATCTCGCCATCGTGTTCATATTCGTTGGCATGTTGTATACATAAAAAAATCCCAATATCCGGTAAACCATAAGACTCATCGTCTCATCATTGTAAACCAAGTAAAGTAATCTGTACTTGCATAGCATTAACCGTATCCTTTTTAGCTCATGTGTATTTGTATCTTGAAACATAGCTTACGCCGAGTAACTATTTTTTTTGTCGAAACTGTCAACGAAATATACCTAATCGCAGCTGCTGGTGAATAATTTTTACTCGTTTTCGAGGTGTGCCAAAGGTTTAAAATGTTCATACTTTTAAATATATCTCGTACATAAGCGAGTTTATAATAAATTCAAATAGTGCTCGAGAGGGTTAAAGATACGGGTAAGATTTAAAAGATGAGTTTTCTAATTTTTTATACAACCCCCAAGGAGATTAGACTTTTTTCTATATAAATAAGGGTTACACACTACTCAAATGCAGTGTAGCTATATTGAAGAAATTCTGATACTTACATTAGAAAGGATTAGATATACTGGTATTGAAGGTATCTTCTGACTCACCGTCATTTATGCCGAATGAGTGAAGAAGAAAAAAATATACGGCAAAAGGCTTGAATACAAATAGACTATTTAATAAGTTAAGGGGTGCTGGTTTATGTTTATACCCTTTGACATGTGTATTGTGTGCGCGGGGTTGGCGATTATACGTATACTAAAAGCTTTATTGGATCTTTGATTACCCACATGTACAACGATTGGTTTATGATGTGGTTGTTGAATGCACGTATGTGTATGTATAAGCCATGGAAACCGACAACAGGTAGGAGTTATCCCCACTTTGACGACAAATGTACATTATATATTACCTCGTTGGTTGATTAAGATGAAAAAAAAAAAAATCATTACAAGTTAAAAATTCCTACTCATTTATTCAACTGGCTGACTATATATACATGTATCGTAGACGGAATTGAATGCGTTTAGCTAGTTTTACATTGAATTTAAAATATAAAAACCAGTTTTAACAACAGTCTCCAGACCCATTATTTTTGACCGCGAAAGTAACACGCTACTTAGCTCGAAATGACTTTATTAACCTTCGATGAGTTTTTTTTTTCACTTTTTTAAATTTATCAAATGAGTTTCCTATAGGTATTCCTACTTCTGCTTGTAATTTACCTACCTATACTTAATAATATTTTTCATTAGCGAGTGTTATCTCGATATTATTATAACGTGCTTTTCAATATGTATATAAATTGTAAAGTATACGTATATGCAACTTGATTTTATCTTTTCGGATGCCGTACTTCCGTAAAATATTCTATCAAACTGCATATAAACCCGCATTATTTGAAAAAAAAAAAAATATATAAAACAAGTTCGTTTGGTCTAATTTTTTACACCCGAGGTTCAAAATACGAATTGATTCTCTCAAAGTTCCAACAGGAAGCGTTAATTAGACATGATTTCTTTGGTATGTGCCGATACTCGATAATAAAGTGAATAAAAAGCAGCTGAAAAATCGAGACTCCTCTCCTTCACCCCGCAAAACCTTAAATTACTGTTTTGTATATTCCAATGAGACGAGCTCCATCGATATTTAGTCACTGATATGGTCTGAAAAAAACTAAATAAATACAGAAATGCCATTTTTCTAGAAAGCATAATTCGAGAATCAGAAACAGCTCGAAGCTAAAAATCTTCAAAAATCTCATCAATAATATTCGCATTAAATCTACATACGTAATTGGCCAATTTTATACGTATGTAGGGCGTACCAAAACCAAATTTTCACTTGCCGAAATTGATCAAAGCATTTTTGGTGCTGATTTTAAAATTCTCGATTAAATTGGTTAAAAATAAGTAGAAGGGATTAATATTATATTCCCGCCTGAAAATCACTGCGGATCTCATAAATTCAGTTTCTTCAATACATTAGCAGTGGTTTTGAATTTTGAACACTTCACTCCTTAGGGTCCCTATGCTTCCCATGACACCTCAAGCTAAATATAGTCACTGAAAATCTTTGTATGGAAGCTCATTGATGTGCCTTTTCGTTCGTTGAAGTTTCATTCAAACGGAAGCCTGCGAGTTCACGAGATTTCCTCTGACATGTTTATGTTCTCTGTACGAATAAAAGCGTAAAGTTCGAGGGGGGGTGATTATACCAGGTATACTGTACGAGCCGAAAATCAAGACTCGAATAATCTCACCTTCTTGTTCTACATGTGCTTCTGAACCAAGGCGGCGATAGAGGTAGGGGCATGGGGGCTGCTTTAGGTGCCCTCCCGTAATGTTATGCTAGCCCAACAAATGTTTTCGAGAAAATTTAATCAGTCACAGTTTGTACAGCTAAAAGTAGTGAAATGTTGTTTTTTGATGGTCAAAAACGCAATTAAATACACTTTTTCAGACCTTTCACACCTGGTTTTATGCAATTCTTTTTGCCCTCGCTTTGCTCAGACTAACTGAGTAATGTCTATACCAAGCTTGGCTTCTTTTTTTTTTTTTTTAGAAATTGAAGGTGGAAGGCCATACCGAATTTCAGCTTTTTAGCTCAATTTGGAGGGGAGATATGCGTCGAAAAAAATCAAAAATTGAGAGAACCGTCTAAAAACCACTTTTTTTGGAGCTGTGAGCAAATACAATAGAACTAAAAAGTCAAAGCTTTTGAAAGGAACATCTAGTTTCTCTACCAAATGTTATGCCAAATTTCAACACGCTTCCTTAATTTTATTTGGAAGAGAGATATGGGTGGAACAGCTCATTTTCAAGGTAAAAAAACGATAACCCCCCCCCCATATCACCCCTCCTAATTCTTCCGGAAGGCTGTGTTTTTCTTTATGGATTGGTTTAAAAACGAATAATTTCTGTAATTTTAAGCCTTCAACACCCCTCGCCAAAAAACCACTTTTTGGGAGCCGTGAGGAGGTGCTATGGAACTGAGAAAGTGAAACCCCCCAAAAGGTACATCCAGGGCTCCTGCATGCCAAATTTCAACCTCCTAGCTTAATTTGAAGGGGAGATATAAGTGGGACAAACTCAAAACACATATAAATTTGCCCAAAACCGCACTTTTTTAGGACGGGGAGGGGGTGTAATGGGTCTGAACAGGTGAATATCCCAAAAACATATTTATGGTCTTTACTAAGTCTACATACCAAATTTCAATTTCCTAGCTTACTTTGAAGGAGAGATACGAGAAAAAATCCTGTTTTCAATGTCAAAAAAAGGAAAAACTCCATATCTCCCCTACATGAGGGTTTGACCTTGAAAAAGGGTTGTTCTTCCCTTACCTACCCACTAAATTCACCTAGGAAATTGAAATTTGGTATGTATATTAAGTAGGGGCTTAGATATGCTTTTTGATAGTTTCAACTTTTTAACTTCACTGCACTTCCTCACAGTCCCTAAAATGTGGTTTTTTGGTCGTTTTTTTCCACGAACACAAAAATTATTTACTCTGCTCGATACTAAATAAAATCAATCATATTTGGCCAATCAGCTCAATTTAGCGGCGGATTAGATATATATGAGTGGGTATGAACTTGGGTCAAAAATCAGCTATGCCCCAATTTGGGGGAGGGGGTGCTGAGCGGTCAAAAACGTAAAAATTATAATTTTTTAAGCAAATTGATAGAGAATCTAAATTTGTATAACATATCCAAAAATCTACCTCGCAGGTCAATTAGAAGGAGAGATATAAGGGGGTTTCTCCTTTTTGACTTCGAAAACTAGCTTTCCCTCCCTTATCTACCCACCAAATTGAGCCAAGAAGTTAAAATTTGGTACGTCGATTTAGTAAATATGCAAAGTGTACCTTTTGGCGGTTTCGACTTTCCAACTTCATTGCACCCCCTCACAGCCCCGAAAATATGGTATTTCGGTCGTTTTTTCTTATTTTTTGAGTTTGTTATCCGCATGATTCCCATCTAAATTGAGTTAAGAAGTTGAACTTTGGTATGTACATTCAGTAAAGACCCTGCATGTGCCTTCTGTGAGTTTCAACTTTTCAGCCACATTGCACCCCGTCACAGCCACAAAAATATGGTTTTTGGTCGTTTTTTTATTATTTTTTGAATTTTTTACCTGCGTAATTCCCTTCCAAATTGAACTAGGAAGTTGAAATTTGGTGCATATATTCAGTCAGATTTCTAGATGTGCCTTTTGAGCTTTCGACATTTAGACCCATTGAACCTTTCGTACCCTTGGTACTGATTAGAAGCGATGCTTTTTTTCAATTCTCGTAATTATAATATCTCACTAAAATCAGCCTAAACATGGGCAATACTTTTTCCCCCTTAGATAGCAATGTATCTGTTCGATCTGTTCACAATGATTTTAACTTTTTTTTTTCAAATTTTTATTATTGCCTTCCCTTGGCTCCTGTTTATGCATCGAGCATTCTACTAAATATCTATAAAATGCTAAACACTATCTCCCCTCAGCTTCTAAACCAGTTTCCCTTCCTTAGAGCAAAATCAAACTCCAGAACAATTATTTGTACCAATTTTATCCATATTTATGCGATTTTCAAGATCGCCGCTAACCTAACCATGTAGTATTCTAAACGTAAGAAAAGGTAAAAATAAACTACAATTTTACAGCACGAAATGTAAACAATTCGAAATGAACGCGACGGATGGTTTCTCTTGAATGGCCTTATTTTAAAATAAGGGAGCGTTGACCCGTTCACAGTTATTTCATTAAAAGCAACGATAAATTTCTACTGTTTTCCATTTGAAGCGACACAACAGTTGCATGACGACCGACGCGACGATTCGTTGAATTCTGTTTTCTAGAATGATATAGACATTGTATGTCGTTTAGAAAAAATTACAATACACCATCTTATATATGTGGATACGTTTTACGGGTACTGTGAGCAGATTACCGCAACGTGTTCTAACCGCTGAAGAAATAATTCGTTTTAAAATGAAACACAATGGTACGTAAAAGAATTATACGGTAAACGTGGCTGAGGCGAGGAGAAAAATAGAAATTGTGACATAATGGTGGTCGCTTTCAATACATTTATGGTAAAATATGTGCTATATTTTATCGTCTGAAGTAAGCGGGTAGGGGTAATATGCATGGTTTCTAAATACTTACGAGGATATGGCCATGTCGTATTTAGGTTTACCTATTTACTTTGTGTAGGATTTACATTTTTGAGTAAATTTTTGTTCTGCAAAAATTCAATACGAAAGGAGGTACGTATAAGGAAATAAATCATTCAGTTAATATTATCGCTGACCAATGGGTTGTGAATTTTAATAGCCTAACATAAAACAATTAAACGTTAAACGCGATGTTTGTTAAATTTACAATCATATAAATAGATAATTAAACTCGTTACAAATTGCAATCGTATTGTGAGAGTTAATTAAATTAATCTGCGAACAATGTAAACAACATATTTATATACCTAGATCTAGGGTGCCTGCCTACCCCCCAAAAAGTTTCAGCTCAAAAAAAAAATTTTAACCCGTGGCGACTTGACCTTGAAATTTTATAAATTGATCAAAGTTGTTTTTCAAAATGAAATTATTGTGTAAAATTATTAAAATTTAATGGAAAATTCGTAATAAGATGATAATGGATTATCTATGCATAAAAATTTGAAGTATTTCATAAAAGAATTTTTTATGCTCTTGTGGTTGATTTTGTATTTGAATGTGTTTTTAGGTGAATAATCGATGTTTGAAGTAAGTACTATCGCATACTTAGTTTCAGAATACGTTAAGTATTAAGTAAAAAATGTCAAAAAATGTCACGACAGTTTTACTGGAATTTATTCATTTAAAAGGTATACTTCATATAGGTACTTCATTAATATTTTGCTACAACTTTTTACTTTTCAAGAAATAGGCAATTTTAACTTTCATAAATTTGCGTAATGGTAATAGTAAAAAAAAAATATATGTAAAATTATGGAGTATACGATTACTCCTCCAATTATATTGATATTTGTGGTAACATTGTTCATTTTTGACTTTTCAAAAAATATTTCTGAATTGTTTCGATTTTTTCTTGTTTGAAAAGTTGCATTTGGGTGCAAAATATTGATGAAGTGCATGAAAGGATACCTTCTAGACTAATTAATTTCAGCACAGCTGTCTCGACATTTTTTGACATCGTTCACATAAGGCTAAATGTATATTGAAAGCTAAGTATGTCAAAAATGCATTTGAACACAAAATGATTTCTTTTGTCTTCGAGATTCCCACCATACCCGACACCACCATCAGCAAGTCAAAAATGCATTCATTAATTCTCCTGAAGTGAAATTTGAAGATTCGAAATTTTCTTCTGCTGTTATGGAACCCCCATCACAATGTGAGCCAAACCACCTTCGAATTTGAAACTACAAAGTCAAATAATACATATTTTGACATTCCGATTAGAAAATATGATAATTTTGAGTTTTCACCCTCTCTCCCATGGGCTTTGTTTGAGGTTATGAGTCTGTGGTATTGACAGGGGAAGGGGGGAGGGATTAAAGTCAAAATTTGAGAGAACCGAAGATTCAGGAAGATAATTACGCCACGGTAGGTTTATTTCTATTTTTTAAATAAATAAAAAGAATTTTGAAATATCGAAATAGGAAAAATG